>JAODAL010034024.1:0-44821 GCA_025379985.1 Phyllomedusa bahiana | reverse complement strand
CAGATGACATCCGAGCAATGCTTGTGCGCAAAAACCAAAGACCACCTCCTGAAAGCTGAGGCAATACCAGCTGTTCTACAAACCTCCCCCTGACTCTGTCAACCTGATCCCGCACCTTGATTACTCCCAGGTGGGGGAACACCTTGTACCCCTGATATGATCACCCTTTCACAACCTCATTTTTTCCTGGCCTTCACCAAGGTGGGGCCCCGGGACTGAGACTCCCAAATTATCAGGTAAAACCCTCCAGGTCAGGCATACCTGCCACCTCTGCCTGTTCCTCAGTCTCACCTGCAAGTACAGCTAGGGGAAAGTTATCAACACCTCCTGTGGTCACCCCTAGTGTTGAGCGATTACGTTGGCTATCGACATCGGGCGTGTCATGTCGGCCCCCAAATCAAAAAGGTTTTTCGATAGTGACATTCATTATGACGATGACCTTGAAGTCTAGGGGAAGCAACAACCCTTTCATTCTTAACCCAAACGGGGCTGGAGAACGGGAAAATTAACAGCCAAAAACATAAAAAGGATACCTGCTACATTTTAGGCACAACACTTAGGCAAAAAAGCCACAGAAAAAAAAGCCCACACACCATTCACATCCCTTTCTTGTCCCACACGCCCTTTTAAAACCTCATCACCCAAAAATTTAAAAAAGTGCCAAAAGGCGAAATTTTTTGGGAACTATCATTTACTTGAACGGGACATTGAATATCCCTGTCCGGAACGCAGCATGACCCTAAAAACCTGCATACCCACAGTTTAAAAAAGTCCCGGAAAAAGTAGTCTTTGAACCACCTTTTTAGTTGAACTGGACATTACAAACCCTTCCTGGCCCCGCGCAGACCCTTAAACCGTCTACCCAACAGTTAAAAAGTCCCGGGAAAAAATGGAGTTTTTTCAACCCCTTTTTTAGTTGAACTGATTTTGACTAACCTGTCCGGACCGCAGTATGACCTTTAAACCTGTCTGACCCCCAGATTAAAAAGTGCAGGAAAAAGGAGTTTTTTTCAACCACCATTTTATTTTGAACTGGACATATACTGCCCCCTGTCCTGGCCACAGAATGACCATTAAACCTGTCTGACCCCCAATTAAAAACCCGGGAAAAAAGGGAGTCTTTAAAACCAAAAATTTTAGTTGAACTGGAATTGACAAACCCTGCCTGACCCAGCATGACCATTAAACCCTGTCTGACCCCCAGATTAAAAAGTGCTGGAAAAAGGATCTTTCAACCACCTTTTAGTTGAACGGGACATATACGTCCCTGTCCTGGGCCACAGTATGCCCCTTAAAAAACCTGTCTGACCCCCAATTTAAAAAAAGTGCCGGAAAAAGGAGTCTTTCAACCCCCATTTTATTGAACGACATTGACTAGAACTGCCGGGACCCATAGACCTTAAACCTGCTGACCCCCCAATTAAAAAGCCCAAAAAAAAGGAGTCTTTCACCACCCATTTTAGTTGAACTGGACATTGACTATACCTGTCCTGTCCACAGCATGACCCAGGCGGGTTTACAGTGGTGCGGTGAGAGCACGGCTGGCGTCCGCACATTAACACCGGGTTAAAACCCCTGACGATGAGCAAACGAAAACTGTCGTGCTAAACAGGTGCGGAAGCGGAAGTGTGAGAACTCCACCTTCCTCATACACAGTCAAGACCGGGTAGCCCCTTGCCCTCCGTAGGTGCGGACCAATTGAGTTTAAAACTTGGAAATACTGGGGTTAACGCTCCTGTTCCCCCCGGTGCCCTTTTTCTTGGCATTTTTTTCTCATTTTACTAAACGGCGGGAGGAAATTGTCTCTTTTTTGTTCCTCCCCGTGTCCATACCCCATGTCCCTGAATAACCTACATCGGTCAATTTTTCCTGTACCTCCCTTTTACAATTCAGAGAAATTTTAACAGCTATTTGTACATGCAAGTTTTTTAGTAGTTTAATTTCTAAAACACATTTTTAAAATAGATGGAAACCCACCATTCTTTGTTTCTCTTTTTAAATTTTATTAAAAGGGGTTTTCTCAATACAGGGTTGATACTAGTTTAAAAATCTTGAAAAAACAAGTCATTTTGCAATAAAGTCCATTAACAGTGTCCTACCTATTCCGTTTTTTGACAGCACCATCACCCTTGAGCCACTCTTGACAATTGTGAAGAACAAAAGTCTTTTGAAACAAATTTTTTTTTAATAGGACCGTAGTATAGCTGCATTTTAAAGCAAAATCCCCCAAAAAAAATTTAAAGCAGACCCATGAGCCACTTTGGGCAATTTTGAAGAACAAATTCTGTTAGAAAAAACATTTTTTTTAAATAGGCCTGCAGTATTGCTGCAAATTTCAAGCAGCATGACCCAAAAAATTATAAAAATGATTCTCAGCCACGTAAAAATTTTGAAGGAGAAATGCCACTTAGAACCACATTTCTGTTCCCCAAAAGGGGCCAAATTTTTGCTGTATCTCACAGCTACATGACCCGAAAAAATTAAAATAGACTTTTCAGCCACTATTTAAAAAATTTTAAGGGGGGGAAAAACCCCTTAAAAAGCCCAATTTTTTGTTCCAAAGGACCAAATTATAGTGTATCCACAGCAACATGACCCAAAAAATTACAATCCCAAAACTTCTTAAAAAAAGTGAAAATGGAAATACGGTGTTCATAAAACCTTGCTGCTTTTACAGTCTCCTCACAGCAAAACGCAAAAATGAATGTTGGGAAAATAGAATAAAAATTGCAGTAAGAAAGATCATTTTAAAAAAATTTTTTCAAAAGGACCATTTTGTTTAAGAGGAATGTGAAGTAACCGGCAACTAATCGGTGACCTCGGCAATTGGGGGGCCACAACATCATCAAAAACCATGCCTGATTTATCTTGAGAAAGCAAACGACCACATTATCTGTGGAAAGCCGGGTCGTTTGTCTTAATGACTCCTCCCCCCGGCTGAAGGGCCCCTCAGAATGACCGGGTGCTGGGCAGGGCAACACCCCTATGGCTGACAACCAGCCAGGCCATTTTCCCCTTTTTGGGTACCCCAAAATCTATTGGGTCCGAACACATCCAAAAACATCGGTGTTGGACGCAGATATCGTGCACCATGAAACTTTAAACTGTCTCTGGTGTTGGGTGTGGCCCGCATTTCATGCGTTGGGAGGTGTAAACAAAGATTGCCAGAGGTCACCCATTAGGCTTCTGCCACCTTCCCTTTTCGCTTTCCGCTACCCACTTGGCACTCACTGCTGTCCGTCGCTGAGTTGTTCCCCCGGACATTTGGGGAACGTGAACAGAAACCCAAAAATGCTCCGTTGATCAATCATCAAGGGCCCATTTCATGGGATTTTTCTCTCTATTTTGGGTGGGGGGGAAGGAAAGTGCGATTTTTTTTTTTGTACCGGGATCCAGGGGTGGGCCCCCCAGTAACTTGTTCTTTTGAGGCCTTAAAGCGGGGTCATGTTGGAGGGAAAAGGAGCATCCCAAACACTCATTGAGACAGGGCCTTGATTTCCTAAACTCTGGGGCAAGGGGGACTAGCAAACTAATCCCCCTCATCCCCTCCCCGCCCAAAATCGGGCAACCCTTTTCCCAAGCAGGGGCTCGTAACATCGGTGAGGAATACCCCTCCTCCTCCTCCTCCGTTGCCTCCGGCACAGCTTCAACACAGCCCGACTTGCCTGAGATGATGCACCCCTGAGAGCTGATGCGCCACCTTGCACTAGCTTCTGGACCCCGAACCACTGCTAATGAAGACCGAAGAAAATGTGGAAAACAGTCGGGCCTTGTGGATTTGACGGAGAAGAAATGGCTCCGTGTCCCGCATCTGTGTCCCCGTCTCCTCCTCTCGTCGCTGCGGGACCTTTTATTTGTTTCAAGAGTGTCCAACGAGCATTCCAGACTAATATCACCACAATGCTCATGCTGACAAGGCATTGTCCGCACTGACCATTTTGGTGGCTTCTCAAACTGCGCAGCTGCCACAATCGCTGAGCATGTGGAGGGTGGAATTCCAGCGTGTTGCCACGTAACAATGAGACGGTTTGACGTGGAGGCGACTGACGCTGCAGCACGCAGCCAGTCGGGACGAAGCAGGGTGCGAACTGAGGCGGAAGTGCGAACTTAGGACTCGCGCCTTCCTCACAGGCAGTACCAAACCCGGGTAGCTCTTTAGAAATTTCAGGATGACAAGGTTCATGACATGTGCCCAGGCAAGGGATGTGCCCAGCCTACAGATCTTAAGGGCGGCCAGCAGATTTTTCGACCGTTATCCGCACACCACACCTTGCCTGGCACAAGTTCTTAGTCACCCACCAGTGCTCGGTCTCGTTGCGGCGAGCCGTCCACATAGCTCTGACCTGTGTTGGACCCTACCAAGAAAGATTAAATTCAACACGGTCCTGGTTTCTCTGGGGTACGTGAATGCCACGCTAGAGGACCTTGGAAAAGAACCCTGCACCAACCCTGCGGTTTTATGAAGAGCGTGGCGCCGAGCCTGAGAGCCACCGTCACCCCCCATCGAACATCCACCCACCACCCGTGAGCTGTCACAGAGATATAGCGGCCTTGGCCTTGCTAACTAGTCCATGTGTCCGGTGGTCATCTTGGACTTTCCGGCCACAGATGCAGCAACGCGCTTGAAATTAAAGAAGACAACGCTGGCCAGGCAGGGACGGCTTTTCTGGCCAAAGAAATGCCTGCTCGCATCGGGTAATTGGGGGCAGGGCAAGGCCATGATGAGGCGGAACCCATCTGTGTCCCACCAAACGGAAAGGCAAGCATTTCCAAGTCCAAAAGCCAGCAATGCCGACAATCCATGCTTTTGGCTTTGGATGGTTTAGGGTTAAAGTGTTTCTTTCCTGCTCCCCAAACATGGAGAGACAGAAGGCTGGCTTGCTAGACCCCCTCAGGCGCTGTAACGGTGTGCATTCCTCAAACTGGCGGAAGGAGAAGGGGAGATGGGTCACTGTGTGCTGGTGGTACTGCGGGCGACGGTGGAGTCTGAAAGAAGCGGAGGCTGATCCTGATTATGACACTACGCGACATGGGCAGCTGAGGAACGCTTGTGGTGGCGAGGAGGCGGAGACCAGAGGGTGGTGAACTTTGTTGGAGCCCGGCGCGGTGTCTTGGCCTTTTTATGGCCAGAGTTGCCTCCATTATCAACTCATGCATTCGCTGCAGTGACTAGAAATGTTGGTGGTGGTTAACCACCTAAGGTTCTTGCCTCTACTTAGGCCGTTTACGGCAAAGGCGGCATATGACATCGCTGGTGAATCAGAGGCTTGTCAAAGAAGGCCCAGGCTGTGAGGTCCTGAACCTTTTTGCGGCGATATGCGAGTAGCGGGTTTGCCTGCGCTGACCGGTGGCTGGCGGAATCAACAGCGGACTTCCTGCGACCGCCTCTTCCCCTTTTGAGGCGGAACCCTTTCGTACTGACACTACCCCATCGTCTTCCTCCTCTCCAGTGATGAATCGCACGCTAAGCAAAAATTCTGCCAGAAAAACCACGTTGGAATCCCAGCAACGTCCGTCCAACCTCATCATCAACACAGGTGACTTGGTCGTCCTGACATCCTGCATCCAGGAGCTGCGGGCTACAAGCAAGAGGGACTGCAAGGCGTTGCCGACCGCCCGGGATTTTTGCCGATTGACCGGCTTCCTTCTCCTCTTCTGATGGCATCAGTAACTGGGCGTCAGAGCAGAGAAAATCATCCTCTTTGGCCTCTTGATCTTTTAACATGCCTTCTGACCCCAACCGCATTTTGTCATCAAAGAGGTCTTCAGAAAATGGATTATCCACAGTGGTGGGTACACGAGTTGACATTTGGGCTGCTTCATGTTGGACGGATGCTGGTGATGCTGATGACGACATTTGTGGCCGTGACTGGGAGGACGAGGAGGTAAGACTGCTGGATGCAGGTTGCATTAACCACTGAAGGACAGATTGGCGACGCTGTTCGTTACTGAGATTCACAGGGCCCTGACCCAGCGATGACAGGCCTGACGGTCCTGCAACTGATGATCCGCTGGCATGCGTGTTGTCGCCAGCACTGGAAGGAGCACCTTCTCTCGTACCTCTACCTCCATGTCCTACCCCCCTCTTTGCTCGCTTACCACCTGAATTTCGCTCCATGTTCAGAAATATACAAATTTGAGAAGGTATGGAAGAGTTTTGGAAAGTCTCTTATTAAAAGACGGCAAATCACAGCTATTCTCAAATCCCTCAAATCAAAACAAAATTGCTGGATTCAAATATAACTGCAAAGTAGATCTATCAACAAAGCTGGCCTGCGCCAAAGTGAAAAAAACACGTATCTGAAATGTATTCGGATAATAAAAGGTATTTTTTGGCACCTATCAATTCACCTGTGGTGACTAAAAAATTGCAGTATTCACATTTAAGTGCAAGGTGCCTATAACAAAGCTGTAGTGCACCAAAGTCAAAAACACGTATCTGTAATGTATTCGGATAATAAAAGGTATTTTTTGGCACTATCAATTCACCTGTGGTAACTACACAATTGCTGGATTCAAATTTAACTGCAAGGTGGCTCTATCAACAAATCTGGACTGGGCAAAAGTGCAAAAAACACGTATCTGTAATGTATTCGGATAATAAAAGGTATTTTTTGGCACCTAACAAATCACCTGTGGTTAATAAAAAATTGCAGTATTCACATTTAAGTGCAAGGAGACTAAAAGAACAAAGCTGTCGTGCACAAGTCAAAAAACACATATCTGTAATGTGATTCAGGATAAAAAAAAGGTATTTTTTGGCACCTATCAATTCACCTGTGGTAACTACAACAATTGCTGTATTCAAATTTAAACTGCAAGGTGGCTCTATCAACAAATCTGGACCTGGGCAAAAGTGCAAAAAAAAACACGTATCTGTAATGTATTCGATAATAAAAAGTATTTTTTGGCACCTATCATTTCACTACTGTGGGGACTACCAAAATTGCTGTATAATCAAATTAACTCAAGTAGATCTATCAACAAGCTGGCCCCTGCGCCAAAGTGAAAAAACACAGTATCTGAAATGTATTCGGATAATAAAGGAATATTTTGGCACCTATCAATCACCTGTGTGACTAAAAAATTGCAGTATTCACATTAAGTGCAGAGGTGCATCAATGAACCAAGCTGAGAGCGCAAAGTCAAAAAACACGTATCTGAAATTTAATGGATATTACAAGGTATTTTTGTGCACCCTATCAAACCTGTGTCTACTTGCTGATTCTAATTTCAGTACCAAGGAGGATATTAACAACAAAGGTGGAATGGGCAAAATTGAAAAATGAACACCAACTGAAATGTATACAAAAGTTTAAAACAAGTTGAGTTTTGTGCACCAAACAAAGAGGACCGTGCCAGTTACAAGAAAAGATGTGTTCTATTATTAACAGGCTGCCCAATATCCATGAAATCTTTTCAAATAGAAAACTGTAAAATAATAAAGCTAATGCAGTGCAATGTCTACACAACGTCCTTGGTGAACTTATCCAGTATATCTTTATAGAGCTTGTGTCTATTCGAATAATACAAGATAATTTTTACAACCTTACAATTCACCAGTTGTGACTATAAAATTGGGCGTGGATTCAAAATAATGCAAGGTGATATATCAACAAAAGTGGAATGGCAAAATTGAAAATGAACACCTATCTGAAATGTATACTGATAATAAATGGAGTTTTGCATCTAACAAAGAGACCTGCAGTTACACTAGAAAAGAGTGAATCCCAATAAGTTTCAGCTGCCCAATATCCAAAATATATCAATAGAAAACTGTTAAAATAAAGCATTGCAATGTCTACACTAAGTCTTGGTGAACATTAACCAGTATTCTTTATAGAGCTTGTCTGTGTTTCGCACCGCGGGGGGGCCCCCCCTCCGCTCCCCCCCGTACTTTACAGCTTAGATGCTCCCTTTAAAATTCTCTACCTACTATATAAATCTTCCAAATACTCTAATCTAACTAAATTGAAGGATCACAGCCTAATCGTAGAGGTTTCCTCTGTGAAGAAATATAATAATTTCGCTGAGACTGTTGGACACAGCAGAGCGCACGCCTTCAGTCTCCTGAGACGCTGAAGACACGAGCTGAACAGGAGAAGCTGTATCTATGTAAAACAGGTCATGTGATTTATCCAGCCAAACGTAACCCCAATACACTATCCCATTCATTTGCGTACGTAACACACATCTCACACCCTGCTCAATTCTCGTAATCTGAATATTGCTGGCCGCCAAAAATTACAGAAGCTCCGAAAAAGGCGCGATCTTAATGAAGATATGCACAGATTTTAACCTTAAATATATCGCATGATCAAAAAAAAATCCGATCCCAAAAAAACGTGCCGATTTTCAACTTGTCTGATAATAATCGCTCAACACTAGTCACCCCTACTGCTGAACGTAACCTCGGGGTCAAACGGTTTTAAGGGTTTAACAGGACACGAATCAACATATCAACGAGCACTTGCAGTACATGACATATACTTACAGCCACAAGCTCCCAAAATAGGGAAAGTCTCTCCCCATAATCACAGTGTGCATAAGGGTCCTCACCACCCCCCTCATGTTAGGCAACATCACCAGAAGTCTCCAGGGTTTACTAGGGCGTAGGGTACCTTTGGTGTCCCCATAGTATACACAGACCCCTACAACCTTCCCTGAATGAGGTAGGGTCATCAGGGCTGCTGGCGTGCACTAGTGTGACCAAACACCCCGAGTCCAGTAGAGCATTTTACCGGATAGAGCCGTTTCACCTTGATGTGACACAGCTGCTGATCATTTTCCGGCAACAGTCTCTGGCGGAGCAAACGGGCCGTGCAAAACCACCGACCTCCGCCAGCTGAGTCACATTCCATTTCCTCTACAGTGAGGGACAAGTTTGCGGACAATGGCCAGGACCATGACACCGCCAACATATGACCCGGGCCTGGTCGCCCTAGAACCGGCCTGTGCCGGACTGTCCATTTTTGGGATTCTTCCTCTCCACCTTAACCCACTCTGGCCACCACAGTCCTTTGGAAACTCTTTACCCCCTTTGATAAGGAACAGTCTTAACCAGTCTTTCCGGCCGATTGCGCTGTTACCGGGTTGATGCGATCCAGAGGTACGGCATGCAGTAAGTCCCTCGGTGGCCTAGTACCTCCTCCTGCAGCTGCGGTTAATGTGGGCTGGCTGTTCCTGCAAGGCAGTCGTATTGCCTCTATTATAGCATGCGTTGTTCCGTCCCTGGGCCTGCATTCCTCCTCTGCGACAATCTGCTGATTGGCGTCATCAGCTGGAGACTGTGTTGGGCCTGGATGAGTTGCTTAACAGTTCGAACATCTTGGCCGTGTCTGGTGGCTTGTGTAGTGGTCTAGCTTTTATCCAGACATAGAGGGTTACACCTTATTATAGACCAGTTTCCACAGTTTTGTATTGCCCCTACAACGTCTCAGCAAAACACGAGTAATTTCTCGTTAACCCCTTCACGACCTTTCGGACGTATCCATACGTCCCAGGTCGTTTGGGGGTACACGGCACCTGGACTATTGGATACGTCCTGAGGATCCGCGAACTCAAAGCAGAGTTTGCCGATCGGCGCGGGGTGTCATCTGTATATTACCTCTGACATCCCCGCTGCGTCGCCCCAGACCCGCGATCGCGTACCGGGGGGGGGGGTGGGGGGCGGTTAACCCCTTAAATATTGCTACATCGGGTCGCAATAAACTAAGGAAACGCAGGAGGAGACGCACCTCCTGCGTCTCTGTCGCGGCCGCAGCAGCTCGGATCGACAATCCGTGCAGCTCCTTCCTTCCTACAGACAGCACGGAAGAGCAAAGAATGCCTTTTTTTTTTTTTTTTTTTTTTTTTATTTTTTTTATTTTTTTTTTATTTTTTTTTTTATTTTTTTTTTTTTTTTTTTTTTTTTTTTTTTTTTTTTTTTTTTTTTTTGTTTTTTTTTTTGTTTCCACCTTTTTTTTTTTTTTTTTTTTTTTCTTTTTTTTTTTTTTTTTTTTTTTTTTTATTTTTTTTTTTTCTTTTTTTTTATTTTTTTTTTTTTTTTTTTCCTTTTTTTTTTTTTCTTTTTTTTTTTTTTTTTTTCCTTTTTTTATTTTTTTTGTTTTTTTTTTTTGTTTTTTTCTTTTTTTTTTTTTTTTCTTTTTTTTTTTTTTTTTTTTTTTTTTTTTTTTTTTTTTTTTTTTTTTTTTTTTTTTTTTTTCCCCCCTTTTCCCCGGGTTTTCTGTTACGTCACGATGCCCCGGCCGTGCCCTGTGGGCATGTCCCGGCTTCGTGACGAAAGTTGTCATACGGAACCCACTGCACAGCAACAAGCTGTGCATTGATTCCTATTGAATGAGAAGATCTAAAGATTCTCTCATTCAAATCCCCTATGGGGAAAGCAAAAAAAAAAAAATGAGGAAAAAAGTAAAAAAAAAAAAAAAGTTAAAAAGTGGAAAAACATGTAAAAACACAAACACGAAAAATAAAATAAAAACCGAAACACCCCCTTATTCCATTACAAACGCCAATCGGCCCTAAAAAAAAAAATATGGGGATATATAATAAAAAAAAAGATCAAAAATAAATAAAGTAACCACCATATTGGTATAGCCGCGTGCGTAACGACCCTGCCCAATTAAAATCTGTCAAGTTAATTTACTCCCGTATGGTGAACGCTGAAAAAAAAAAAAAAAAAAAAAATCACATAATTCAGATTTTTGTTTATCCCCGCAGCACATAAAATGGAATAAAAGTTAGCAAAAAACCCCTATAAACGCCAACGTTGTACCAAGTAAAACGACAGTTCATCCCGCAAAAAAAAGTCCTAACACAGCTCTGATATAACGGAAAAATAAAAAACCTATGAGCTCTCCAGAAGAAACAGCGATGCATAAATAGTTCTTTTAATACACCATGGGTAAAATCGCCATGATCATAAGTCGACCCACCGAGGTAAAGCTAACTTATTACGGATACTGCCCAGCGACTCTGTAAAAAATAAAAATAAAAAACACTACTAGGAATGCAGTATTTTCTTCACTCGCCTTCCAAAAAACGGATTTAAAACTGATCAAAAAGTCTTGTCCCCCCAAAAATGATAATCCAATAAAACTCAACTCATCCCGCAAAAAACAAGCCGTATACAGCTCACTACACAGAAAAAGAGAAAAGTTAAGGCCTCAAGACTAATGGCGATGCAAAATGTGTTTTTGAAATAAAAGTGTTTTTAATTGTATTAAAAGCAGTAAAAAAAAAAAAAAAATATAAACCTGGAAATTGCTGTAACCGTATTGACCAGGCGGAAACCGTATTGACCACTGCTGAGTAAAAGATAGCATGTCATATCAACCACCGGTGACCGCTATAAAAAATGAAAAAAAAAAAATTATCAGGATTGCTGTATTTTTGTTTCAAAATCCACACAAAAACTTAATAAAAAGTGAACGAAAGTGTTGAATGCACCCCCTAATGGTACAAATCAAAGTCATCAACTCACTCCCCAAAAAACAAGACCCCTACACAGCTCTGCACACAGTAAAAACAAAACAAAATAAAAAAGTAATGAATGTCAATTAAGGAACAACATAAAAACGCAATTTTTTATAGACCTATTTCTATTGTTTAAAAGTAATACAACACAAAAACTATATAAAATTATAACCATTGCAACTGTACCGACCCCTAGTAAAGTTATCACATCATACACAGCACGGCGAACGCTGTAAAAATAAGCCAAAAAACAATGGTGAACAGAGTTCACCCCCCTCCCCCCCCATTTTCATGGCCCAATGCTTAAAAAAAAACCGATTGGAACACCAGTGCACCCAAAATGCCCAATACACCCCTAAATGTAGATCCCTGAGGTGTGTTGAATCTAAAATGGAGGCGACATACTGGAAGGTTTTCACCTTTTTCTGGTACTTTTTTTATCCAGGATTCCCTTTTAAATATGAAACATTTTAAGCTAAAAATTGCAGATTATTGGAAAAAAAAAATTTTTTTAATTTTCACAGCCCTAATGTTAAAAAAAATTTGTGAATCACCTGTTGGCGTCGATATACTCACTAACACACCTGATTATAGACCTTAAGGGTGTTTGTTTCCAATATGGGGTCTTTTTAGGGGTGATTATTAAGTTTTAGCACCTTAGAGGAGCCTCCTCAACCTGAAATGGCAACTAAATAAAAATTGCATAGAAACTTGAGATCCAGAGTCCTGTAGTGCCTCCGCCTATCTGGGGCTTATGGGAGAGCCAACTAATGCACTAGGGCAACATAATGAATATGTCTACAAAACAGCAGACACTGGGGGAAATGATATTACATTGCCTTTCCCTAGTCAAATTTACCCGAATTCCAGGAATAATGGATAGAATATTGAAAATCTGCCAAAATAGTGAAATTTGAAATTTCACCTCCACTTTGCTTTAATTTCTGTTAAATACCTAAAGGGTTAACAACACTTCCTAAAACACTGTTGTAAATCCTTTAAGGTGAGTTCTTAGATGGGGTTAATTATGGGGGTATCTAACATACATGCCCCTCAAAGCCACGCAGAACTGGACTGGTCCCCTAAAAAAATTATATTTGCCTAATTTTTCTGAAAAATGTGAGAAATTACTACTAAATTTCTAAGGCCCGTCTAATGATATATATAGAAAAAAAGGACAAATTAAAAAAATGATGCCAACCTGATAGTAGGACAAATGGTAAGAAAGCTAGTTATAAACTATTTTGGTGGTGAATATTACTGTCTTGTGCCACAATTTTGAAACTTTCAAAATACAGATTTTTCAAATTTTTCATGAAATTTTTGATATTTCACAAAAAAAAAAGGCTTGTATGGATAAAAATTTTCTTACTAACTCAAGCACAAGGTTCCACAAGAAAAACAACTCTGAATCACATGGATAAGGTAAACAGTGTCAAAAGTTATTCTCACATGTAAGATGACTCATGTCAGATTCAAAAATAGGGGCTGGGTCAGGAAGGCCAAAACTGTCTGGGTCCTTAAGGGGGTTAATGTCAGATCCCCGCATATCCACCGATGAGCACCAAATCTGGAGGTTTACGTCAGGTAGGCAAGCAGGGCTTTCTCATCAGAACAGAGACCAGTGACCACGGAAATACGTTCAAGTTCCAGGCGCTGCCTTTGTTTATTAAGCAAACTTAACAAGAAAACAAAAACAGAAGCCTTAAATTCAGCTAAAAACCAGAAATAAACGGCCATCGCGGCTGAGCACGTGGCTACTCATATATTTTCCCTTACTAGACGGAAAAGGCAGACCGCATCTGTTAACATCACAGCAAGGATTTCCTCAGAGTGACACCAAGCACACCACACAGGCCTGTTAGGCATCAGGGCTTATAATAGGCCTGAGCCCCGCCTCGCCTGAGCATGTGGAGTGGCCACACCACCCGGTCTTTGTGACCACCCAGAAAGGCCGACCCGGACTAAGCGGACTGGAACCTCTACACCTAAAGAATGTGTCACAGCAACTATGTTTACTGACAGCCTAATGGCTGACGGCCTTCCTTCACCGAGCCCAGGCCTCTCGGTGACACGCATCTGCCCGATAGTACGAGCGCCTAAGGCATGCATAGGAGAGGACTCTGGGGAAATATATCTACCGTCAACTATTCCCACTGTCACTGTCTCACAATATATATAAAATTATAGATGTCTACACATATATTTTCATATGTGTACCATTTATAAAAGAAAATAAAAAAGTTACTAATGGGCTTGAAGTCCTGACCTCTATCTGTAAAGCTAAACAGCTAAGCACAACACTACACACATTATCTTTGTATGTTCACTGAGTGGTTAAATTCCTTATGCAATCACACTACAGAAATGAGTTCAAGAGCAGAGGCTGAATAATGTGCATTCAGTCTCAGGAACGAGCAAGTGATGACATCACAGGGAGGCTGGGTTTGCATTAGATTTGAGGAACAGTATGCCCCCTTTTCAAAGCAGCAGCAGAAGGAAGGGACTGTTGAAGAGGTAAATCAAACTCTGGCAAAACCATTAAGTTTTTAAATTAACCTATCCCTTGCTCAGCAACAGGAAGGTCATCCTCCTCAGTAAATACAGTGGAGAAAAATAGTTTAATAGGTTTGCTTTCTCATCATCTCCCTCCACAGTACTTCCTTCACTACTTTTCAAAGGGCCAACATTTTTTTGTTTTAATCTTTTTACTATTTATGTAGTTAAAAAATATTTTGGGGTTAGTTTTACTTTGTATGGCAATATGTCTTTCTGTCTGGCAATATGTCTTTCTGTCTTTAGCTTTGCTGCCGTTATCAATATTTAACATATTTATTTATTTTTTTTTGCTTATAGCTTTTTAGTACCTCTTCACTGCCCTCCTGTTTTAGTAGCTGAAACGCTTTCTTTTTTTTTATTTATTGCCTCCTTTAGATATCTGTTTATCCACATTGGGTTTTTCCTGTTTCCAATTATTTTATTACCATAAGGTATGTACCTCTCACAGTGGGCGCTTGAGATGTTTTAAAGATCTCCCATTTATTATTTGTTCTGCTATTTTTAAACACTTTGTCCCTGTCAATATGGTTTAGGGCCTCTCTAAGCAGGATAAAATTGGCCTTCCTAAAATTCAGTATTTTTGTGGCTCCTCAACAAAAAACTCTATTGAAAGATAAATAGAAATGTATTATTATGGTCACTATTTCCAGGTGCCCCTCAATCTGAATCTTTGTACCTCTGTCAGATCTATTAGTGAATATTAAGTCTAGAAGGGCCTTTCCTCTAGTTGGTTCCTGAACCATTTGGGTAAGGTAATCTTTAGTTATTGACAAAAACCTGTTTCCTTTATGAGAGCTACAGGTTTCAGATTCCCAATTTATGTCTGGGTAGTTAAAGTCGCCCATAATAACAACCTCATTCTGATTAGCTACCTCATCTGTTTGCCTGAGGAGTACGTCTTCCATGGGTTCTGTTATATTTGGGGGCCTATAGCATACTCCTATTAGAATTATATTATTGTTATTATCCCCATGTATATCTACCTATAATGATTCCACATGCTCATTTACTGTATCTATATCTTCCCGCAGTGTTGGCTTCAGAAAGGATTTGACATAGAGACATACACCTCCCCCTTATGTTCTCTTCTAAATAAACTGTAACCCTGTAAAACTGTAATACAAAGTAGACAATTGGGATAATCAATAGACAAGTATAAAAAATGGTTGTAGGATCAAAAACCTGTCCAATGACAACCATGCTGCACTTCCCTATGCTAGTTAAGGTCCTTAAAGATGCCAAGAAATGAAGCAAGGAAAGAAATCAAGGGTAAATTTCCTCAAATAAAACACCCAAAATTTAAAACATCATTTAGACCATTGGGGTGTAGGGATCCCATACAGTAAATTCATTGGGCTTCCATACAAGGAATTTTGTTGTCCCACTTTCCCCCACGGGTAGATGGTCTAATCACCTTTATCACCATAAAGCATAGGGTTCTGTAATCCTCATCATGATATTCCTGTACGTGACGTGCAATTGCTGTGTTTCTTTTGTGCCTATTATCTCCAATATGTTCGAACTCTCTCCTCCTAAATGGTCTCTTAGTTTTACCAATATCTTCAAGAGGACATGGACAGGTATACAGATATACTACTCCTGCTGATTTGCAATTTTCAGAATCTCGAATAGTGTACTCCTGATTGTTTGAAGCACTCCTAAAGGTCGAATGAGAGGACAGGCTACACAGTTTGATCCACACCTGTAAGTACCCAAAGGTTTGGTATCAAGCCATGTGCCTACTTGGTTAACCAGGGAGGTGAAGTGACTGCGAACTAGCCTATCTTTAAGGGATCTCCCTCTTCGATAGGTAATCAACGGATGGCGTGAAATATAATCCACTAAGTCTCTGTCCAACTGCAAAATGTGTCAATGTTTCTTAAGAATGTTAAGAATGTTGATAACTGGATCACTTCTTTCATCAAAGGTGGCAATAATTTGTGCCAAAACAAGATTCTTTCTTTCATTAAAAAAAAATTTAAAACAAAAAGTGCCCCTTTTGTGTACGCATGCGATATGCCGAATCAGGTACTCACAGGTCACCTCTCTCCAAAAAACTCTCTCTCAGTGCTCTTGTTTGAAGTTTAAAATCACTGAACTTAGAGCAGTTCCTGCTGACACGTAAAAATTGACCTTTAGGTATTCCCTGTTTTAGGGGCCTAGGGGGATGACTCTCCAAGAACAAACTTATCATTTGTTTACATGCGTCTAGCTACTGACAGAAATTTTATGAATTCGACTTCCGTCAGGGCCATTAGACCAGAAAAACCAGAGACATGCAGCTTTTCCAGCAGGGTGTATTACTTACCCTGATTGTTGTTTGGGTAAGTTTTAATGTTTCTGAATACTTGTTTAGGGTTTGTAATAGGGGAAGAGGAAGTTCAGCCCATTTAAGAGAAGGTAATTAGAACTTAGAACCGGCACTTTTTCATCCTGTGAGCTGTTGGTGTCATATTACACTTGAGTGATAGGCCATAGTTTTTGGCTATCACCTATCAACATTTTTATTTCCTATCTGGAGGGTATCTGGAGGGTTCATATAAAAAGGGGTGCAAAAACGGACCTTTTCCCTATTAATTCCGGGATCTTTGCCCCTTTTGGACAAAAACTGTGATTTTGGTTTTAAATTACCTTTTTTTTCTATCCGTGTTCTTGGCTTTAGGATATGATTTTTTTTGTTGTTTTGTGGAGATTTTTTCAATTTTTAAATTTTTAATAAAAAGTTTATTTTAATGTTTGGGATTTTGTTGTATTTCAAAACCCCCAACAACAAAGGGGGGAAGGAAAAAGGGGGGGTTTTCAACCACACGTACAGGCAAAATTTCCCCTGGAGGGAAAAAAAGGGAATAACCCACCACGTTTTTGGCGCAGCTGGGCCGTCCCCCTGAGGAAATATTTTGCACCTTTAACACCCCCCCGCAGCCCCAAAAGATAAACCGCAAGATGATCCTCAGGGGGTCAGGAAGGGATTACTTTTTAAAGAATTTTTATAGTGTTTCTTTCCTCTACATTTTCCCCTATTTTTGAATCTATTTCCTTAATTCCTTAACACCGAGGCCTATTTTTTTTTTTCATTTTCGTTTTCCCTCCCCCCTTCCCAACCCATAACTTTTTAAATTTTTTCCCTAAAAAACAAAATGAGAATTCTTTTTTTCGGACAACATGTACTTTCTCATGGTGTCATTCATTGTACCATAGAATATAATGGGAAACCGCAAAAAAATTCCACGTGGGTTTTTTACTAACACCTACGGACATGAGTGAGGGGGCACTTTTTGTGGGCTGAAGGGTACTTTTTATTGCTACCAGTTTGGAGTACATATAACTTTTTTGATTAATTTTATTCCAATTTTTAAGGGAGTAAATAACAAAAAAACATTTTTTGGCATTGAAATTTTTTATTTTTAAGTTTCATGTACAGGATGAATGATGTTATATTTTAATAATGGGACTTTTTTCAGATGTGGCAACACCAAATTATATGTAATTTTTTATTTTATTTTTTTATTTGTAAAATGGCAAAAGGGGGGTGATTTGAACATTTAATATTTTTTATTTTGTTTTACTCTTAAAACATTTTTTCTACTTTACCTTTGAGTCCTATATTACTTCACGTTGGGGCCATTATTTAACAGCCAAAAGAATTTTAAATACAATGAAAAAGGGTGCAAAAACGGGGGTTTTTAACTACTCCGAGTAAAATAAAAAAAAGGGGGCGAGGAAGCTTCAAAAGGTTTCCGCTGCCGTTTTAACCCAAATCAGGACCCTGGATTTCACCACTGGCACCCAACGACTGAGGAGGGGTTTCCATCTTTCCCCGGGCATTTGGGGTTAAACATTTGCGGGAGGCACGGCACATCCCCGCTGTAAGAGGCAGTTGTTAGCTGCAATTAGCAGCTACTACTCTCCAGCTATGTAGCCCAAGCCAGTTTTGACCTTCCAGTTTTGACCCCTAAAAAAAATGGACTAATTTACCCCAATTTTTTTTTCCCCCATGAGTCAGTGATTTATGTTACAAGTTCTCAGGTTAAATTAGGAGAAGGGGGTTAAAATTTGGGGATTATCGCTTACACCCCTCAACGGCACTGGAATTCAAATAGCACCTCATGCAAAGAACCTCTGAGGAACTGAAAAAAAAGAATTTTTCTCTACTAAAAAAGGCAAAGCAAAAAGACGATTGCACAGCATGGGGATCAAACCAGCAAACATAACAAACATATTCCATTCAGGACAGGCCTCCACATGATCGACCAAAAAGTTGAGTGCACGTATTCAGTGTTACATCTATTGTCTTTTCAAAATAACAAAAGGCTGCCAGCATTGCGCGAGTGTTTGGGGGGAGTGGTCCTCTTCATGCTCAGACTATCACCACACAATCTCAAAATGGCTGCAGGCTTCATATTACATAGTTTGTAAGGACAAAAAAACAGACTCCATCCCGGGCACCTATTTTGCATAGTTTTGATCCAGAGGAAGGCAAAAACCCAGAGCACCTGAACCAAATGTGGAACTAAGAATTCCTTAAAAACTCAAATTTTAAAACTTTCCTAGAATAAAGGTCACTTAAAATTTTTCAAAAACCCAAAATTTCACAAAAAAAAACAAATAACAATTTGCTTTTTTTATTTTCCACAAGAACAAGGGAAAAGAACTTAAAAGTAAGTTTTTATCACTACAAAAAAGAGCAAAAAAAATACAACGATTTTGCAGAAAAAAAAAAAAAAAACCCCCAAATTAAAAACAGACAAAAAATAAAAAAAATTTATAGGCTTTGAAATTTCTTATCCCCCAAATTTTTGTTATGAGGGGAACTTGCTAAATAATAGACAAACTACCAAAAAGCCTAACATTTCATTTTAAATAACACTGCAAAAGGTTAACACCCCCTGGACAGCATGAATTTTAGTGTTAGGTTTAGTTGCCTTTTTATTTCTTTACATTCCAAAAGCAGTTAAACTGGTTAAACTGGTATATGGGGAGGGGGAGAAAAAGAAGACTGAGGGGAAAAAATTTTGCAAACATTCATTTCAACAGAAAAACAAACATTTGTGGTTTAGAATTACACCTTTAGCCATCTCCTTATTTCTACCTATTTCTGCCATCCTATTTCTATTTATTTATATGAAATTATTTGGGTTTTGTTTTAAGAATAGGAAATTTAAACCCAATAAATAAACTTGCTTAAAATGGAAATCAGGTATTTGCAAATTTCTATGACAGAAAAGAAAAAATTTTTCTATCCTGGTGCATAATTAGAATTTTCATGTCTGAGAAGCAATTTTCTCTAAAAATCAAAATTCTATTTGGGTTTTTAACACAAAAGGTATCACCTTGTTTCTTTAACTACACTTTAGTATAGAAGTAAGTTTTGCAGTGCATGTAACTGTTAGGATCCCCAAAAAATAAAAAAACTAACTTTAGGCATTGATTTTAAATAAACAGATAGTGTAAAGTACTGTAACATGAAAGATAACACTGATGCTTGAAATTCCATAGTATTTCTACTAACTGACATTTGTTTAAAATTTATTTTTCAATCTAAATCAAGGTGGATCCGAAAGAACTAAACTATAAAGAAAAGGTTTAAACCTCTTGTTTTTTGATCTAAAAACTTTTAAAAAAATTTTTTAGTTTAAAGGTCATGCTAAAGATCTTGTACATGTACAAATTGTAGAATTACAATCTGAAAAAAAAAAGGTAATTCACTTTTCAGCAGGTTAAAATAAGACATTCCGTTGCGAAAATCATTTCACAGCTGAAAGGTTGTTTTGCAGCAAAACCCATGGGTCGATAAAGAAACCACAGAAATTGTGCCGAACCACCCCATGTGAATTTCACCTAGAAAATCATTACAGCAATGGTAAATAATCTGTGTTGACATGTTGTAAATCTGTACTCCAAGAATTCGTACATAAAATTAGCTAATTTTTAAAAGAATACTTTTTTAGTTTCATAGTTTGTAAGGCCGAAAAAAGACGAGACGTCCATTCCCAATTCAGCTGTTGTGCAAAGTTTTTGGACCCAGAGGAAGGCAAAAAACCCCAACGAGGTAGAAAGCCAATTGTCCTCACTGTAGGGAAAAATTCCTTCCTACCCACACTTCCAATCTGGCAATCGAAAAATCCCTGGGATCAATGACCCCCCTCTGCCAGAAATCCTAGACGCTATAACTTGTTATATTATTATGCTCCAGAAATTCATCCAAACCCTTTTGAACTCTGTTAGTGAATTCACCATGACAAGTTCCTCTGGCAGAGAGTTTCCACAGTCTCCACTGCTCTTACAGTAAAGAATCCCTTTCGATGTTATTAGAAACTTTCGTTCCTCCAATACGTAGATATGCCACCCTTGTTCTAGATACAGTCCTGGTATAGATAAAATCATGGAGAGAATCTCTATATTGACCCTTTGATTGTATTTAAACATATTTATTATGTCCCCCCGAAGGCCGTCTTTTCTCTAAACTAAATAAACCCTAATCTGCTAATCTTTCTGGGTACTTGTATTCCACACAGTCCTTTATTATTTTGTGCCCGCCTTTTGTGACCTGGTTCAAGCTCCAACAATGACTTTCCTGTGCAGCTGGTTGCCCAAACTTTACACAATCTTTACATGTTGTTCTAACCATGACTTGTATAAAATGGGAGAATAATTGTTCTCATCATGTGCCACTATGGCCCCTTCTAATGCACCCCATAATCCTATTTTGCCTTGGCAGGCTGCTCTCGACACTGGCTGTGCTACAATAAAGTATACTGTCCACACAGGATTCCCAAGTCCTTTCTCCATGTCACTTTTACCCAGCTTTTTCCATTTAACCATTTAGTCATTTAATGGATTTTTCCTCCCCATGGCATAACCTTGCATTTATCTGTGTTAAACCTCAATCTGCATTTTCTCCCGCCCAGGCCTCCAACTTATCCAGATCCCTTTTGTAATAACACATTATCCTTCTATTGTGTTGATTACTTTACAGAGCTTTGTATCTCTGCAAAATCAGATAATTCTACTGTGCAATCCATGGTGTACAGATTCGTTAATGAAATGTTGAAGAGATAGGCCCAATACTGAGTCCCTGTGTACCCCCCTAAGTAACAGCAATCGCAGTCAGATTATGTACTGTTAATTACGTACCCTTTTGTTTTCTATTCAGTGACCAGATTGCTTACCCACTTGCAAACGTTTATCCAGTCCAAGCATTCTCATTTTTACCATACCAACCTTTTAAATGTGGCACCGTATCAAATGCTTTAGAAAATCCTAGATATATTGACATCCAGTGCCTCACCCCGATCCAGTCTAGCAACTGACTTCCTCATAGAAGCTGATGAGATTAGTCTGACAGGACTACCTTCTATAAACCCATGCTGGAACGGCGTTATAACATTTATTTTTTCATGAGATACTCCAGGATAGCATCTCCTTGAGAAACATTTTACCTACAATTATAGGTCAAACTTTTAAAAAAAAACCGGGGCCCCCCTAATAGTGTTCCTGGATCACTTTATTGGACCCTTTTGAATATTGGCATGCCATTAGGCCACCACATTTGCTATGCGCCAATTTTCCCCTTTGGACATACCCAGTTATTAGACAGTCCATAAATATTAAGAATAGGGGCCTATCTATGACATCACTTAACCCCTTAGGACACGTGGGTGTAATGCCATCTGGACCTGGGGATTTTGTCTAATTTTTAATATTCTTAAATGGAGCTGCACTTCTTCTGGTAAGACAAGAAACTTTTATAGTGGAGTTTACCTCATCCCTCTGTTTCAAACAGGAAGCTCATACCTCACTCGGTAAATACAGTGAGAAAAAAGTGTTTAATAATTTTGCTTTTTTCCTCATATCGCCCTCTAACTGTCCTCTCCCTCATTTTTTTTCAAACGGCCAACATATTTTCTGTTTTAATCTTTTTACTATATATAGTTAAAAATCTTTTGGGGTAGTTTTACTTTTTATGGCGATACGTCTTTCCCTCTCCAGCTTTGCTTTCCTTTATCCTTTATTTTACTCTATTTATTTTTTTCCCTATAGCTTCTAGTGAATCTTCACTACCCTCCTATTTTAGTAGGTGAAACGCTTTCTTTGTTTTTATATTGCCTCTTTTAATATCCCTGTTTGATTATCCACATTGGGTTTTTCCCTGTTCTATTTATTTTATTACCATAAGGAATGTACCTATCACAGTGGTAGCCTAGGATGTAATTTTGTTTTTTTTTTAAAGAAATATCCCATTTATTATTCGTTCCTGCCATATTTAAAACTAC
The DNA here is from genome assembly GCA_025379985.1 of Phyllomedusa bahiana. Taxonomy (NCBI): domain Eukaryota; kingdom Metazoa; phylum Chordata; class Amphibia; order Anura; family Hylidae; genus Phyllomedusa; species Phyllomedusa bahiana. The sequence goes on along the minus strand of JAODAL010034024.1, from coordinate 22,514 downwards.
ATTGTCCCAGTCAATATGGTTTAGGCCTTCCTATGCAGAATAAAATTAGCCTTCCTAAAATTTCTGTGTTTTTGGTGGCTCCTTGACAAAACACTCTATTAGAAGGATAAACGGAAATTTATTATATTATGGTCACTCTTTCCCAGGTGCGCGCCTCACCTGAACCTTGTTACTCGTTAGTCTATTAGTCCAATATAAATCTAGAAAAGGCCTTTCCTCTAGTTCGGTTCTTGCACCATTTGGCAAAGGTAAATTATCATTAGTTATTGACAAAAACCTGTTTCCGTTTGTGAGAGCTACAGGTTTCAGATTCCCATTGATGTCTGGATAGTTAAAGTCGCCCAATAATAATAACCTCATCTGAATTAGCCGCCTCATCTATTTGCCTGAGGAGTAACATTCTTCTATGGGTTCTGTTATACTTGGGGCTATAGCAACCCTATTAGTATGATATTGTTATTGTTACCTCCCCCATGTATATTTACCCATAATATTTCCACTTTTCATTACCTGTACCTATATCTTCACCGTAGTGCCTGATTTCAGACAGATTTTACATAGAGACAGTCACCTCCCCCTTTACGGTCTTTACGATTCTTTCTGAAATATACAGTAATCCTGTAGAGTTAAACCGCCCAGCTCGTAGGCTCTCGTCCATGCATGGGTCCTCTGTAATCCGCCACTATGTCAATTTTTTCTTCAGCTAATTCAGTAATTCTAGTTCATTTATTTTGTTAGGTCAGACTCCTGCATTGTCAGCATTCAATTTAGATATTTTTTCAGTTTTTATTTATTCCCTTTCCCCTGATATTTTTAACTATCTACACCTCCTCCCTCCACTCCACCCCCTGATTTATTACTAATTCCCAGCTCCTATCTTCCCTATCTTTGCAATGCTATCTTTGTAGTTACCCTCGCCCCCGTCCCCTCTAGTTTAAATATTCCTCCAACTCCTGGCATTTTTGTCCCCCAATACAGCTGCAACCCTCCCCCTATATTTAGTGCAGCCCATCCCTAGCAAAGAGCCTTGCAAGCCAAAGCAGAATCAGCCCAGTTTTTCTCCAAAAACCCAAATCCCTCTTTCCAACACCAATTTTCGAGCCACTAATTCACCACTCTCTAATCTCCCTCGCCTCTCTGGTGTGGCTCGTGGAACAGGTAATAATTTCTGAAAATATTACTCTTGGAGGATTCCTTGCCTTGAGCTTTTGGCCTAAGTGCCTGAAATACATTTTTAAGGACACCCCAACCTACCTCTAACGTTGTCATTGGTGCCAATGTGGACCAATGACAAGGGGTGCTGGATCTCACCAGCCCCACCAGCAGTCTGTCAACCCGATCGCGATATGTCGAAACTCGGGCCCCAGGTAAACAACATACTATTCCACGATCCCGGTCTTTTGTGCAGATTGCCCTGTCCTGTGCCCTGAATTATGGGATGTCCCAACTACTAGCCCTGTCTAGCCTGACTGCACCTCCTATTCCCCATCCCTACTGGAGCAACAGGGTATGTCTTTGCATCGCAGCACCACGCTATTTCTGAGCGATATCCCCCTCATCTGCCAACTTGCAAATTTGTTTGGGTGTACCATATCAGGACTAGCTTCTCTGACACTCTTCCCTCTACCCTTCTTCTCTGACTGTTAGACCCACTAGCTGCCTCATGTTCCTGCACCTCCATGCGACCACCCTCCTCCCCAGCATCTACACTGCGAGTGAGTGCTCAGTGAGGCGGCAAAAACTCTCGTTCCAAGTTGGCAATGGATCTCAGTGGTCGCCACTTCTCATTTAAGTATCCAGGATCTGGGCTTGTTCTATATGTGGCAGTGTTGCACACACTTAGACTTGCACAGCAGTATTCCCCCTCGAACTGTTGCTCCATGATGGCATACATTGCACAGGTTGTGCACTGGACAGCATTGTCAATACATGGAACACATGGCGATATTACCAAAAAGATATATGAATACAATTATAATATAAGCATACATTAACTGTCCCCTCTAAACTCCCCAAATCTAAGTCCTCTTAATCTTAAGTCTCCAACACTTAAAAGAAACACACTTTAAGGCAAACACACTCGCAGACTCGTTCACTCACTCAAAATACTCAGCTTTAAACCTTTCCCACACTGCTGTTTGGCTGTGCTGCAACCTCTCTTTCAGGAGCAAAAAAAGAGACATGAATCTTAGGACTTCCGCAGACGTTTGCTTCCATATTTAGCTTATCATTAATGACATAAACTGGTTCCCACATAGATTAATCAATGTACCCTTTTATACTTTCACTAATTGCATGGAGTTTGGGTGTTTTGCATAGAATAAACTCTAACATACAGTGCTTTATGGTCATCTAAAGCAGTCATGTACAGTGGTCCCTCAACATACAATATTAATTGGTTTGGGGCAACCATTGTATGTTGAAACCATAACTCTATGGAAAACTGGTAATTGGTTCTGAGTCCTCAAAATGTCCCCAACATAATGCAAAATAAAGGGTAGGGCAAAATTATGCAAATAACTAATGTTGATAAAGCATGTCCATGCATATAGCAGTCAGAAGAAGCTGCTGGACACTGGAAATCACTTTCTTTTCGAGCACAGGACTTCTTTGAGTAACAGACTTTATGTACAATGTACCAGAAATAAAGAAAATGGGACCCTCACCTTGTGCCCAAAGGAGCCACTTATCCTGGCACATGTAAAGAGAAGTACAAAACATGTAGTACCACACTATACTGTAAAGAGGCACTATTACACTGCCAACCAGTGCATGAGCTTCTATAATGCAGTTGATGTACATGTAAAATGTGTATGGTAATTAGCTGGATCAGTGCCCGAAATATCGTATCTTGAAAAAAAACTCAACATGCAATGTCCCAGGAAATACCAATGCATGTTGAAAATATTGTATCCTAGGGCCATTATAACTTGAGTGTCCACTGTAATGGGTTTCATCGTTTTATTGTTTTTAACTGTAAAATCACAGTACATCAGTGCAACACAGTACACAAGGCACATGGGGTGGCACATGACTACCGTATCTACTTGCCACTGTAGCAGTTTCTATGAAAGAAAAATTCTAGGCAATGTTCTTAATGCCATTGTACACACTGTGTACCTTTTTTGGCTTAAAAATACAACTTTGAAATGGCAGTTTTTTTTAGTTCTAAAAACATTTTAATGTTTTCTGGATTTTACTTTTTATTTAATTATGTGTTTTAGTTCTTACAGTTTTTGGTGGTGCTTTTTCTATGTTGTTTTTTCATAGATCACATGGTGGATCTATACAGATCCTGTGATTCAATTATTTGAATCACATGATTTGTAATGGGAAATAACACTATATGAGCACAACTCTTATCACACATATACTCTTCAACAGGAAAAAAAAAAGAAAAAAGGAGACCTATGGGACAAATTTACCATGAACTACCTAAATAAAACACAATGCCTAGAGCAGGCTGAGATTAAGAAAACAAGTCACTGAACCATAAAACCTGCTACCAGCAACCATCATGAATCTTAAAATAAATTGTATAGCAGAATTATGTAGACATTATACAGCACTGTTGTTAGATTGCTTTATTTATGAGACTTTCATTTGGTCACTGTATCTTGCAAAAAAAATGAGAGCACCTGCACCAAATCTGGAGCTCGACAACTATTCCATAGAATAAAGGTCACATTATTTATGCTACACGGTATATGGCACAAAAATATACAAATAACAATTCTGCTTTTCTATTTTCCACAAGAACTAGTGAATAGAACTTATACCGTAAGCTTTATCCACTACAAAATAGATCCAATGAAAATACAACGTATTCTGCCAAAAACAAACAAAAAAAAACACAAGCCCTGAGCACTGTAAAATATTACTAATATTTAGATAGTTGTGACTGTAAGGCACTGTAATTTGAGTATCACAGTGTATGTCAGATATTTATGTACTATATGGTGATGTCTTTTCCACTGGGCAGCGCAGGCGGCTGCCTGGGAGCCCTTTGAACACAGGGGGCCCTCCCGGGGAGATGCCTACCCGCCCAGTGACATAACTCGGCCTCTACAGTGGATCCAGGCAGCATGCCTGTCTGCAGACCCGGGCCTGCCGTGTCTTTAAGCAGCGCAGGAGGCGAGATACTGACTGAAAGCCTGTAAGCTTCCAGGCTCGGAGATGCTGGGAGCAATGTCCCGGAATGGGCAAAAACTAGCTCCCGGAGCCACCTACAGGGGACCATATATATATTGGGCTGTATACCTACCTTCGGGGGCTGTATACCTATAGGGGGCTGTATACATTTACAGGGGACATTTATACCTACCTTTCTACCTACAGGGGGCATATATATTTATCTACATATCTATATGGGGCATATACAGTATACCTATCTATTTACAGAGGACTGTATACCTGCCTACATGGAGCATATATACCTGCCCACGGGGGCATATATACCTACTTACAGGGGAGTGAAAATCTACCTACAGGGAGCATGTATACCTACTTATTTATAGAGGGCTATTTTACCCACTGTACACAGTGGGCCTAAATACTTACCAACTGGGATCTATATACTTACCTACTCAATGTTGGGCAACATTACTACCTATTTACTTAATGGGGGACACCTATACCACAGATAGGAATTGGTAGGGAAGTGCTGATAAAGTGACAATTCTAAGATGCTTGTGTTGTAAATTCTGTAGGGATGAGTTATGGCTGGTAGACATTTTCATGGCGTTCTGGGTCGGATGGAGAAGAAAAGGGAAAAAGAACAACTCATAAGATGCTCCTGTGAGTTCCTGGATGTCAGGTGTTATTTTACTTCTGTGTTGGATCAGTGTTGTAGTCACTGTCATAAAGTGGGGAACTGAGCTGGTGTCCGACCAATATATGGTCTCTATACCGCAGTGTTGTAGGTTATACCGGAGCTGGTGTCTGACCACTGTGTCGTCTCTATATGGCAATGTTGTAGGTTATAAGTTTGTTATTGATAATGTATATAGTTATTCCTGTTAGTGGTTTTGTTGTTTGTGGGGCCCAACGCACTGCTTTTTCCAGGGGCCCATAAAGGTAAGATGGCCCTGATGACTATGTAAGACCTGTCCAGGTGGATCACACATTTTTTCTCCCCAGATATCCCTGTAATGCAACTTATAATGGAGCATGCCACTATTTTTTTCATGCAGATTATTTACTGGAAGATTCCAATAAATAATCTTCATGAACAAATAGTGGCATGTTCCGTTATAGGTTGCACTACAGGGATATTTGCGAGGTTTCTAGGCAAGAATATTATGCCTTAGGCTACATCTACACAGCAATGTGAAAATGTCATCCAAACAGCATTTAACATTGCTGTTTTGACATGGGTTTGCGCCAAAAGCCAAGTAGGGTTTTCAGAGTTCCCGATGGTCGAGTACATGAGCTGCATGGGAATCCGATTGGTATCCGGCGGAAGAAAGAATGTGATTTATCTTCTCCAGGACGGCTGGCGGCTTCAGTAGAACACCTGTTCTGTGTAGACGACAGCATGGATTTTCTATTGAAGTCTACACAGCGCTGGCTACAGTCGGATTTTCGGTGGATTCAAAATACTGACTCTGCTGAGATAAAATAAAAATCCAGTGCTGTGGAGACATAGCCTTACAGAGGCACACAGAGTCATACATGCTCCATGCAAGCAGCACTGCGTATCTGAGAAGTAACTTACTATATTGCCAATATAAAATTGTGATCTTCCCATGGCTGCTTTTAATACTTGTGCTTAGAAACAAAACATAAACCATTCTAAATTCATGCAGGTAGACTTAACAAACAAAGTGTAAGTGTTTTGTAATAAACTACATACAAAGTTATACTACCCATGCATTTATGTTACTTTTGATCAATAGCAATATTTTGTCATTCCTTATTTAAAGCTGATTTGATATACCAATTTAAAGAAAATGCAAAAATAAAAAGTCTCTATTTTACACTCTCTTTAAATTAGAATTTGTACGTATAGTACTGATTGCTTAAAGGAAGTAAGATGTCAACATAAGTTATGATCTGCTTAGAAATGTTTTACTTGTTAAGCACATCTAAAAAGTAATGTGCAAAAGGTTAAGAAATCATCACATGTATTGTACAGATATGCCTGTGTGACTGATTCTAAATCACTGTAGACTCTGCAGTCCGACAGGTATGCTTAACAGTATTATAAATACCTGAACTATACTGCACACCCATTGGCCACAGTTAGCTGAATTACACTGTCAATTGGCTAAACATATCTGTCACTAAATTATTATCCAACCCCCTTATCAACTCCTCCCTCTTCAGGTAAGGGAAAGAAACCCTACACAGCACGTTAATCCTTTAATTTCTACTCAAGGATCTAACAAAGACAAATACACACTTTCACAATTTCTTTACAGTTCAACACAAAGGGTCTAGTTATGACCCTACAAACTGGTTCCAGTGACAGTGCTGTGTATTCCCAGCTAAAAGCAGTGAATATGTCTAGTGAAAATGTGGAAGATAATGCTGTTTTCGAGGATATCAAACCTCCTATAAAGATACTAGAAACGCAACCTGAGCTCAATGAGGTGAGAGTAATCTGAACACAGAACTGCATTACTATTTGTTTTCTACTATTTGTGTTCTCTTATTTACCGCTGAGACACTTTGACAATGTTTGTTCCTCTTTTCTTCCTCTTGCACTTTGTCTTAGTTTCATTTCTCTGCAACCATCCAAAGTTTATTATTTTAACTTAATGGATTCGAAAATGTAAAGCGCAAACATCTCACTATATGTGTTTCTAACAATTAACTTATACAGATTCGCTAAATGCCACCTACGTTTGTGATTATAATTTATGTATAATCTATTAATAAAACAAGTGTTATCCTTTGATGCAAGGATAGATGTTTGCACTATGTATACTTCCTTTAATTTGTCCTATATATTCTCACATTTGAGTACATGTAATACTATATTAATGTTGAATATTAATATAGCAATGTTTACTAAAAGTTATACACCTATTCAAAGATTTCCAAAAAGTTTGTTTCTGTCAGAAATAATGATGAACTTATCAGTCTTTAAATTTTAAACCTATTACAAATATTTATGCTTCAGCTGAATTTGTAACTTTTTTAAAAGAAGGTATATATTTAAATGGATTCTGTAGTGTTCTTTCTGGTGAACTTGGTATTTTACTGGGAGGGGTATATTGAGGAATTACGTTATATGATAAATCATCTTGACTGTCACGCACTCATTGTGTTACACAGTGCCTATTCCATGTGCCTATGGCAGGTATCATAATGTAGAAATTCCTTTTATTCTATAAATGCTTCAGGACAAGAAAATGCATTTTAATCAGGCAGTGGAAACAGAAGCAGCATCTGAACAAGATAGCCCTACTTGTTCAACAAGATTCTTCATGCACATGCTGCAATATACACTGTATGGTGGTACATACATGAACAGCTATTAAATAATTTTAACTCATTCGGACAATTAATTCAGTGGAACATTTAACGTATTTGTTGCATAAGAATGCAATCAAATTAGCCCTTTTTTAGACCATAACAAGACTCAACAAGTAGAACATATCTTGATCTATAGCTGAAAATATGTTATTTAACTATGATTTTATTACAAAATGGTAGAACAAACCTGAAAATATTAAGTAATTAATATTAAGTAATTATTGCACAAACTAAGAATAAAAAGATTTGCACATATATACAAAGACATACAGTATACTCAAAACAAAAACACAGAGCAATCAATAGCTATGTGAATACACTATGGGCCACATGTATGAACCTGTTTAGGTCTAAAACTCACTTTTTTGCCCATAGGTTACTATGGACAAAAGAGTGAGTTTTAGACCTAAATAGTTTCATACATGTGGCCTTTTATATTCTAACTTAAACAATGGATTCTGTGCAATCTATATAGTTGCAATTTACCAACATATACCTTAGGTACATTGTAACTACTTTTAAAACACTCCTGTCTTCAGACAACTTGCAGTCTCAGGTGTGCAAGAGGGCACGCACACAGGAGTGGCCAGTTAATCATTAAACCTCTTTCTATTGAATATCACAATTTTACCTCATTCCTTATTGAAGATAAGAATTATTGCTGTTACGTGTCTGTGTAGAAAAATGAAGACTGTATTTAAAACTGCATTAAGATATAAAAAGCATGACTACACGACTATAAAATGGTGGTAATATAAGAGAATGGAAGAAACCTACCATAAATAGTTCTGAAAAGTTGACGTGAACAATTCAGTAAAAGAAAATTGGAATATCTAGAAAAGCTCCTCAAAAATATACCTGTCCTGGTTAATTGTTTGTATGATTATTAAGGGAATAGGTGGTTTGCTTTAGTTTTAGAGAGAGAAAAAAAAAGTTTAATTACTATGTTTATATAACAGAAAATTAAAGAAGACATTATGGGTTTTTATACCCAGAACAGGAAATAAAGCAAGAAAAGAAGACCTTACTTATTATTATGACAATGTGCATTTGTGGTTTACAAGCCCAATAGTCAGCCTTCTTTACCTTTTACTGCTGCTGTTGAGTTTTGGCCCCACTCTTCTACTTTATGCATTTTTGTCACTCCTTCACCATTATTATTAACTTTGCTTGTGTCTAGTGACTCACCCCACAACCTGTACTGGGTCAGGCAGTCCTCCTAGGTACAACCTCTCTCCCATGCTCCACCCCCGCACAAGAGTATACTCATACATTACACTGTTAGTGCATAATATGAATACTATCGTTTTAGCCACAAAACAAAGTGACTCTTAAAGCATTGGTACTTATACCATGGAGCAGCTGAAAAAGCTGTTCCCTACGTGACAGCAAATTGTTGCATGAGATGCTGGCAAACTTGTGCATCCATCTATTCCTACCCTAAAGTGAGAAATATAAAGGATAACACACAGTATGAAAAAGGCAGGAAAAGACAATGTTGACATTTTGTGACCAGTAGACCCACCTCCTATGCAACTGCCAATGGCCACATGAGTTTGTTGGCATCTCATGTGGCCATTAGCTGTCACAAAGGAGGCTTTAGACCCCACTATCCACTCCTACCCGAAGTGTTTATTCATATGCCTGTATTAGAATCAAAGACAGAATATATCTCAACCCATGCTTTCCTAACAGAATCTTTGGCTCTAAATATTCCATAGATGGAAACTATCTATCAAAGAATGTACTACAACTGGGTGGTAAACTGTATAATGCTTCTACACCATCTTTATAGTTTTTATATATAGCTTTTCCTGCTGCACTTTTTCCTATTAAAGTCAATTGGGAAACCAGTGCCCAGAAATCCGAGTGATTACCACATTCAACTGTATCCATATTCTCAGAATGCATATATAGTTGAATGCTATGACAGGGCGGGGAGCCAGTGACTATATATTGCTGGAGCTACAGTATATACAGGCCATACAGGTGGCACAGTGCAGTTGCCATCAATCTGCTTGCGGTTAGCCTACTGAACAGAATGTAAGCTGCTGCACTTGACCTGTTAATGGGGGTTAAAGGAATACTAGGTTTTGTAGGAACAAGGGGGTTATAAGTCTGGCATTAGGGGTAGCAGCAGGATAGGGAATTTGTGTGCAAAGATGAGTCATAATTGACAAGAGTCTTTGTGGTTGTTTGGACCTAGAGAGAATATCAGGAAAAACAATTGACTACTATCAAATGTACTATACTTACTTTTCATTATGTAGGAATGGTATCTGACCCTTATTTGGTGACTGCATTATTGTGAGGTGTACTACCATACATACATTTTGTTGTTTTGAAAAAGTACACTAGACACTGGCCACTAAGCCAGTGTCTAGTGTACACTGTAGTAGTGGCAGTATGAGAATACCGCATTAGGGTTAATGTACATATCCTCATTGTAGATGTAAATGTAATTCATATAAACAGATAATACAACAGTAAATCTATAGGCCTGTAGACTTCTTTTCATACAGAAACCATTAGCAAAAAATTGTTCTCTTTAATTACATTCTTTATTACAAAGGTACTTTGTATTCACCTCATTAAATGACATGCAACAGAACATGCCATCAGATTTTAAACCTCCTTGTGCCACTAAAGTTGGGGACTAATCCTTTTTTATGGATCTGTACACCATGGTGTTGCCCTTTTTAATTTCATTTGTAGATGCAATCCTGATTTTATTTGAAAAAAAGTAATAGAGATGCAAAAACTACATATGCTAATAAATTATATGGATATATGGTAAAATAAATTTAAATTATAAAATTATATTATTTATATATATATATAATATATATATATTAATTTTTTTTATATATATTAAATTTTATTTTTATATTTTTATATAAAAAATCTCCTTTTTTAATGATTCCCCCCCTCAGCCACAGGTTTTAAATTTTGAATTCCATTAAATTTCCCCTAAATTTGAAACTCTTTAAAAGTCCATGCGCCTTTTAAAAAAAAAAAAAGAAAGTGAGCCACCTGGGACCTCAGTATTTTTTATTTAATTTGTGCCACTTTTTGGTGCAAACATTAGTAAAATTTTTTTTGGAGTGTAGCCAAACATTTTTGGCCCACTAATTCAAAATGCTCCTGTTTTTTTGAAAAATATTGATGATTTCTAATGACATTATATGGAGAAATTGTTAATATATATTCTTTATAGCTACATATATATATAATATAGATATATATATAATATATATGATGGGTATATTAAATATAATATAATACTAAACTCCCTTTTAAAAATATGCACTGCACGTCAATTTCCTTTTGAAAAATGTCTGTAGTTGATAAAATGTATATGTGTCAGCCACACATTGTACTGTAATTAGCTGAAGATTCTACATAATACGAAAAATACGAATACGAACAATACGAAAGTAAAATTAGTAGTGAATCTGCCACATAACTCTTAAGATGCCCATACAACTTCAATAGTTTTTGGCCTATTACAATTTTTGTACTGTAGACTCTCCCATACACATGCATGCCTGGCTTGCCTGTCTCACTATGCTGTTTCACAGAGCCAAAGCAGTTTTAGATTTATGCATCCTTTCTCTTCCCGGTTAGTCTGTGAGTGGTTCTATAGCAGTGATAAGCATATCAGCTCATTGCAGTATATGTTATCAATTAAGCAAAGAATTACTCTCCTTTGTTTGTTAGGGTAAGTTCACACGGCTTAATTGCGGGAACATGTCATTTATCTCCCCGCGCGTACAATACGATCATATTGTACGAGCAGGGAGAGGAGGTGTAATCCATAGTTCTCTATGAGAAATGGGGATTACCTTAATGATTGGGGCACATTTTGCTCGTATTAGAGAGCAGTACGCCGCGAAATACGTTGCGAAATGCGCCCCAAAATAAGCCGTGTGAACATACCCTAAGAGACAACACACTCTGTTCTTAAGTTACTGGCAGTCCTGTGTGTCGACCTGTGGTGACATCACTCCCTGCTATCAGATAAGACAAACAGCAGAGAGAGCAGGGGAGAGCATGCCGATAACCTAAAGAAACCTGGGAGCACTCAAAACAAATCAAATCTTTCTTATCTCCTCAACAGAGCAAAATAAACAACGCAATTTTATTTTGAAAAAGTCTTTATATACCGTTTCAACATGTTGGAAGCTAATCTTTGTAGTGAGACAACCCCTTCAGGAAAGTGGAATAGGTTGCTGCTCACCCCTTATCCATGCCTTATTTGAGTCCAAACGATAGGGCATGTTAAAATCCAACGTGCCTGAACCTTCATTTCCTCTGTATTTGCCATTGAGGGATTGTCCAGGAACCTTCATACACATATAGTTAGATAATGGGCTCCCCAGACTTTCCACTTATGTATATTGATATCTTCAGAAAAAAGTGACTACGACCCATAAATGTCTGAGGAGTGCAGTGAATCACATGATTCCAAGCCAATGGCAGCAGAACTCTTACTAATACTAAGGGCAAAAAAATTATGTCTAATTCATTAGCAAATATGAAAGTATTGACTTTACACCCAATTTTTATATCTTTTTTTTTGGGGGGGGGGGCATAAAAAGCTTTAAAAAATGCGCTGAATATATTTAATGCTTCAGTTTTTCATGTGTTTGTACACAGTAAGAAATAATGGGCTTCATTTATCAAAACTGTCTAGGAATAGGTTCACACAGCTGATTTGAAAACTGATTATAATGCAGATTCAGTGCTAAATTCGAGTCAGTATCAGCATCCAAATCTGACTGCAATCTGCCTCACATTGTTTCTAATGGAAAATCCACGTAGCAGTGCACACAATGCTGAATTTCCATGTCATGGGCTTATTATTAGTGCTGAAAATAATCAGACCTGAGCACTATATTGGAGACCAACAATCTGCCTATGAAATCAGCATCAAATCCATGTTTAGAATCCACGCTTACTGGCGCATGGATTTGTAGATGTGGATTCCACGCTGATTCAGCGCAGCAATCATGTGACTTAATGATTTCTCTTTGTATCACATGATTAGTAAAGTGAAAAAAACACCACAATAAAATGCAACCCTGCACATATTTACCAATAAATTTTTTTGGCGAGAAATAAAACTATGATAGAAAAATACCCCAAACTGTCTGAATAAAATGGTACACATTTAGCATGCTGCAAAGAAAAAAAGCACCCAAAATGAAACAGTTTTTTTTTTTTCAAGCAAAGCATTACTTGGGCGTGCATTTAAAAACAAGGGGGGCCCCAAATTTGAACCTTTTAGGTCTAAAACTCACTTTTTTGCCCCTAGGGTTTCTATGGGAGAAGAGTGAGTTTTTTTTTTTCATTTTTACTGTGGCTCTAAGTGTGATTTTTTGGCAAAAAATTTTTTTGGCAGAAAAGCATGGGACCTATTTGTTATTGAAATTTTGACAGAAAATGTTTAAAATGTGCCAAAAATTTTTAAATTTTTTTTTTTTGGTGTATTATTTCCCAAACCAAACACTTTTAATTACTTTGTTTCGGGCATTTTTTGGCACATTGCTCATTTGGGAGAGGGGACATGACCTAAAATTTGGGGGTTTTTGGCTCACAAAAAAACCTTTGGGGACAAAAGGGGAACTAAGGCCCTTTTCAAAAGGGGCTTAAAAAGGGCCTATTTCCCCCAAAATTTTACGCCCCCAAAAGTCGCAAATTACGGGCGAAAAGGGCCCCTTTCTTTACGGTAAACCACGTTCTCATAAAAGAACTAGGGTTTACGTCTCCCCCCCCTTTGCTCGGAACCCGGGCAGGGCCCGGGGGAGAAAATTTGGACTTTTAAATTCCCCGGGCGGCTTTATACGCCCACGGGGTAATGAATGTCTAAGGCCCGAAGTCCCGGGCCCCCCCGCCCCCTTTCCCCCGCTCCCCTCCCCCCCGCCTCCGGCCACACGGCATAATTGGGGGACGTAAAAAAACTATTGGGGTTGACCCGATTTTATCGACAAATTGAAACCCGGCAAGGTTTTTATGGTGATCGAAATTTTCCAAAACATGCGATAATTAAAGGTTAAAACCCTGACATCATTTTATTAAGACGCGCCTTTTTGGGCGCCCCCCTGAAATTTTTGGCGGCCAGCAAATCAGTTTAACAGAATAACAGGGTGAGAGGGTGTGTGCGACGTCATAAACTGGGATGTTAGGGTTTGCGAAGGGCGGGAAAAAAATCACATGACCTCGTTACATAGAAAAAGGTTTCCCCTTTTCAGCCTCATTGTCTCTCAGCGTCTCTTTGGGGATAGGACCTGCGCTCTCCCCTGGGGGCCAAACACCCTTCAGCAAAATTAGTCTATTTTTTGCACAGAAAAACCCCCTCTACAAATTAGCTGTGACCCTTTCCAATTTATTTAGATTAGGGATTTGAACATTTTATGTATTTAGCTAGAAAATTTTTAAAAAGCAGAACCCTACACTGAAAAAATTCCCCGGCGGGGGGGGAGCGGGGGGGGGGGGGCCCCGCGGCGAACACAGACAAGCTCTATTATAAAAAACCCCGGGGATAAATATCACCAAGAATTAGTGTAAAACTTTGTAGTGGAATACCCTTTATTATTAACATTTGCTTTTTAAAATATTTCCTAAAATTTTGGGCACCCCAAATTTAAATTAATTGGTTTCCCACTTTAAATTTCTAGAAACTGCGGGGCCCCCCCTTTGGGTTACTGAAAAAACCCCCCACTTTTATTATCAGAAATACTTTTCAGATGGTTTTTCATTTTAAATTTTACCCATTACACCTGTGACTTTTTGATATATCCACCTTCCCAGTTAAATTACAAAACACCAATCTTGTAGTCAGCACGGGTTGTTTTTTTCCCCAAAAAAAACCTTAATCGTATGAAAACTCACAGTTAGTTTTTTTTTTGATTTTTTCGCACCCAGAAATTTTTCTTTTGATGCAGAAAAAAAAAAAAAAAAAATCCATGTAAACTTAAAACAGCAATTCATATTCCCAAAAAACCACAGGTGAATTAAAGGTCAAAAAAAAACCTTTTATTATATCAAAACAAAACATTTAAACTTGTTTTTTGATTTTTGGGGCACCCAGCATTGTTCATTGACGCACTTTTAACGAAAATTTTAAAAAACGCAATTCAAATATTAAACCACGGGTTTAAATTGAAAGGTGCAAAAAAAAAACCTTTTAATTAAAATTCAAAACAAAACCAGTTACGTTTTTTTTTAAACTTTGCACCCCCACATTGTTCATTGAGGGCAGCATCTACGAAAATCTTAAAACAGAAATTTTCTATATTCCCCAACGGGTAAATTTTAAAAAGTGCAAAAAATCCCTTTTAAATTATATCAAAACATAACATTACTTTTTTTTGACTTTTCGCCCCCCAGCATTTTTCATTGACGCAAAACTACTAAATTTTAAAAAACCAGCAATTCTATTTTCACCACGGGTTTAATTGAAAGGGGGGCAAAAAATCCCTTTTATTATTTTCAAAACATAACATTTTTACTTTTTTTTTTTGGACTTTTTGCACACCCAGCGGGTTCATTGACGCAGCATCAAACGTAAATCTTAAAACAGAAATTTCCCTATATTCACCACGGGTTTAAAATTAAAAGGGTGAAAAAAAACCGTTTATTATACCAAAACATAACAGTTACGTGTTTTTGACTTTTCCCGCACCCAGCATTTTTCTTTTACGCAGCTTTCAAACTAAATTTTAAAAAAAAATTCTATATTCACCACGGGTTAATTGAAAGGTGCAAAAAATACCGTTTTATTAAAAAACCAAAACATAACAGATAGGGTTTTTTTTAGGATTTTTTCCCCATTTCCAGATTTGTTGAAAAGACACCTTGCATTTAAAAATTTTTGAATCCAAAATTTTTTTTGATTAGGGGGTTTTGAAATGGGCTGTTTTTTTGCCGTCTTTTAAAAAAAGAGTTTTTCCCAAAAACTATTCCATACCTTCCCTTTTTTTTAAAATTTTTTAACTTTGGACCGAAATGCAGGGGGGTAAGCAGCAAAGGGGGGGGTAGCACGGGAAAGGAAGGGGTACGAAGAAGGTGCTCCTTCCATTGCGGGGAAAAACAAAAGAAAGCCACGGATCGTCATTTTTGGGCGGGACCTTCAGGCCTGTCATCGAGGGCCCGGGGCCCCGTGAAACTAAGTAACGAAAAACGTCGCCAATCGGGTCCTTAAAGGGGTTTTAATGCAACCTGCATCTAGCAGTTTTCCCCTCCTCGTCCTCTGCACCCCACGGCCAAAAATGTCGTCATCAGCATCACCCACATCCGCCCAAAAGGGAAGCACCCCAAAATTTTCAACTCTGAAACCCCACCACTGTAGATAATCCATTGTCTGAAGACCTTTTTTGATGACAAAATGCGGGTTGGGGGCAGAAGGGATGTTAAAAGGGTCAAGAGGGTGATTTTTGGGGCTGCTCTGACGCCCATTTTCTGATCCCCAATGAGTGGGAAAGGGAAAAAGTCAAACGGCCAAAAATTTCCCGGGGGGTCGGGAACCCCCTTGCAGTGCCCCCCTTTTTTTTAGCCCCCAGCTTTTTGGAAGCAGAAAGTCAGGACGACCCAAATCCCACCCGTGTTGAGATTATGATGATGACGACATTGCGGGTCCATTCCCTTGGGGGGGGTTTTTTTTTTTGCAGAATTTGCTTGCGAGCGCTTCCCCTCAGTGGGCGAGGAAAGGAAAACGATTGGGGGAGTGTCAATACGGTCCCGCCAAAAAAAAGGGAGAGGGCGTTCGCAGAAGTCCGCTGAATGATTTCCCCCGCCACGGGCACGCAAAAACCCCGCTCCTTTGCTTATTGCCGTCAAAAAGGTCCCGGACCTCTCCCAAACCTGGGGCCCTTTTTTGGCAAGCCTCTGATTCACCCCGCATTTTTTCATATGCCGCCTTTGCCGTAAACCCCAAAAAGGGAGAGGCAAGAACCTTAAGTGGTTAAAAAACCACCAACATTCCCATCCCCATGCAGCAATGCATGAGTTAAAAAAGGGGGAACACAACCAAAAAAAAGGCCAACCGGGCGCCGGGCCTCCCCAAAAACTATCCACCCCCTGTCCCCGCCTCCTCCTCCTCCCCCCACCCCCCACCAAGCGTTCCCCAGCTCCCATGTTTTTCTCAATCCAAATCACGGGGTCAGCCTCCCCGGGTTCAAACCTCCACCGTCGCCCGAGCCACCAAACACCACCAGAACCCATCCACCCCTTTTCCTTCCCCCCAGTTTTTTACGACCTTAACGCCCCTACAGCGGCCCTCCCCCAACCCCGCCTTCTGTCTTCCCGGTTTTTGGGGGGGCAAAAAAACACTTTTTAACCCAAACCATTTCCCCAAAACCAAAAACCTGAAAAGTCAGCATTGCCCGGCCCTTTTTGGGCCCTTTGGGAAAAGTTGCCTTTCCTCGGGGACACGATGGTTTTCCCCACGGGCAAAGGCCCCCCCGTCGCCCCCCCAAAACCAGATGGGCCCAACAGGATTTCTTTGCCAGAAAAGGGCCCTCCCCCGCCCTGGCCAGCCACGTTTCATCTTAAAATTTTTAAACGCTTTTTCTGGGATCGTGCCCCAAAAATCCATCTCACCCCCGACACAGGGCTAGTAAACACGCCCAAGGGCCCCTATATCTCTGGACAGCTCAACTGGGTGAGCTGGGTGGATGTCTCTTCTGGGGTGACTGTGGCTCTCAGGCTCGCCACGCTCTTCAAAACCGCAGGGATGGTGCAGGGCTCATTCTCCAAGGACCTCTTGTTGGCATCACGTGCCCCGTGTGAACACCGATGCCCGGGATTGAAATTAATCTGCCTTGGGAGACTGTCCAACACAGTCAAGAGCTGTGGACGGCTCTAAGCAACGAGAGCCGAGCGCTAGGCGGGTGACAAGAAACCTTGTGCCAGGCAAGGTGGTTTGCGATAACGGTCGAAACAGCTGGCCCGCCCATTAAGATCGGTAGGCTGGAGCACATTCCCTTGCCTGGCACATGCATCGAACCTTGTTCGTCCAAATTTCTAAAGAGCTACCCTGATCTGGACTGCCTGACTGAAGAAGGCTCGAGGTCTGAGTTCGCTACTTCCCGCCGTTCGCACCCAGCTTCGTCCCGCCTGGCTGGCGTTGCAGCGACAGCTCGTCCTCACCCCGTCAACCGTCTCATTGTTGACGTGGCCAACCCGCTGGAATTCCACCTCCACATGCTCACGCGATTGTGGCAGCAGCGCAATGCATAACGCAAGTCTACGAAGTGACACAATGGCTGACAAGCATCGGTACGGACCATCGGGTTGTTGACACCGAGAGTGGAGGCAGGTGAAAGAGCAATGCAAACCATCCTTGTCCAGTTTTGTAAGAAGCACCAAAATGGTCAGTGCGGGACAAAGCCCTTGTCACATGAGGCATTGTGGTGATCTTAGTTCTGGAACGATCGTTGGAAACTCTGAAACAAGAGGTCCCCGCCAGCGGACGGAGGAGGAGACGTACAAAGATGCGGACACGGAGCCTTTCTCTCCGTCAAATGTCCACAAGGCCCGACAGTTCACAATTTCTATATCGTCTTCATTAGGCAGTGGTTCGGGTCCCAGAGCTAGTTGCAAGGTGGGCGCATCATCTCTCAGGGTGCATCATCTCAGGCAAGTCAGGGCTGTGTTGAAGCTGTGCCGGAGGCAGCGGAGGAGGAGGAGGAGGTATTCCTAGACACCGATGTTACCGACGTCCCTGCCTTGGAAAGAGGTTGGCGCGAGTTGAGGCGGAGGAGGAAGATGAGGAAGATCAGTTTGCTAGTGCCCCTCGACCCAGGGGCTTGGGAAATCAAGGCTCCATCTCTCACATGAGTGCTTGGTTTGCTCCATTTCCTCCAACATTATCCTCGCATTAATGCCTTCAAAATGAACAACAGTTACTGTGTGGCCACCCTCCTGGATCCCCGGTACAAATCAAAAATCAACACTTTCCTTCCACCCACCCAAATAGAGAGTAAAATGCAGGAAAGGGAGACCTTGCTGATTGATCAACGGGAGACATCTGTTGCGTCTGCTTCACGTTCCCCAATTGTCACGGTGGAACAACATCCGCGTCGTGACAGCAGTAGAGTGCCAAGTAGCGTAGCGGCAGCAGCAGCAAGGTGGCGAAGCCTAATGGGTGACCTCTGGCAATCTTTGTTTACCACCTCACCAACGCAGGCAATGCAGGGCACACATCCAACTCACAGAGATCAGCTTAAGATCATGGTGCACGACTATCTGCGTCTCAACACCGATGTTTTTGCATGTGTTCCGTACCCAATAGACTTATTTGTATCCTAAATGGACGAATGTGCCGAGCTGGCTCGTCACGCCATAGAGGTGTTGTCCTGCCCAGCAGCCAGCGTCATATCTGAGCGGACCTTCAGCACAGCTGGAGGGTCATTACAGACAAACGCATCCGGCTTTCCACAGATAATGTGGATCGTTTGACTTTCATCAAGATGAATCAGGCATGGATCTCTGATGATGTTGTGGCCCCAATTGCCGAGGTCACCGATTAGTTGCCGGTCTACTTCACAATCCTTTTCAACAGAAATGGTCCCTTGAAAACTTTTTTTTAAAATTGATCCTTTCTTACTGCAAATTTTTATTCTCTTCTTCCCTCTTTTTTCCTCTTTGTTTTGCTGTGAGGAGACTGTAAAAGACAGCAAGGTTTCATGACAAACACGGCGTAATTTCCATTTACTCACTTTATCTTAAGAAGTTTTTCGGCATTGTACAATGGTTTTGAGGTCCATGTTTGCTGTGAGATACAGCTATAATTATGGACCCTTTGGAACAGAAATGTGCTTCTAAAGTGGCATTTCTCCCTCACATTTTTTTAATAGTGGCTGAGAAGCTCATATTAAATAATTTTTTTGGGTCATTTAAGCCTGTGAGATACAGCAATAAATCATGGTCCTTTGAACAGAAATGTGCTTCAAAGTGCATTTCTCCCTCACAAATTTTTAACAGTGGCTGAGAAGTCATTTTTATAATTTTTTAGGGTCATGCTGCTGTTGGAAATGCAGCAATACAACAGGTCCCTATATAAAAAAAATGTTGTTTCTAAACAGACATTTGTTTCTTTCACAATTGACCAAATTGGCTCAAGGTCAGCCTTTGAATTTTTGGGGGGCATATTTGCTTTGAAATGCAGCATAGTAACAGTCCTATTCTAAAAATGTTGTTGTTAATAGACATTTGTTCTTCCACAATTGTCAAAAAGGCTCAGGGTCATTTTTGAATTTTGGGGGCATTTTGCTAGGACATTCACTATACAACAGGTCCTATTCAAAAAAATGTTTGTTTTCTAACAGACATTTGTTCTTCACAATTGCCAAAGTGGCTCAAGGGTCATGCGTTTTAAAATTTGGGGGTTATTTTTGCATGTGACATGCAGCTAACCTACAGGTCCAATTCCTAAAAATGTTGTTTCAACAGACATAGTTCTTCACAATTGTCCCAAAGTGGCTCAATGTGGTCATTCTTTGAATTTTTGGGGGCATTTGAGCTGTGACATCGCGCTATAACAACAGGTCCCATATTCTAAAAAAAAAATGTTGTTTCTAACAGACAGTGTTCTTCACAATTGGTCAAGAATGGCTCAAGGTGATGGTGCTGTCAGGAAACGAGAATAGGTAGGACACTGTTAAATGGACACATATTGCAAAAATGACTTGTTTTTGCAAGATCTTTTAAACATAGCTATCAATCCCTGTATTGAGAGCAACCCATTTAATCAATGAAAAAAAGAGAAACAACAGACATGGTGGGATCCATCCTATTTTATAAAATGTGTGTTCTAGAAAATTAACAACTAAAAAACTTGCATGTACAAAATAGCTGTTAAGAAAAAACCCCTGAATTGGTAACAAGGGAGGTACAGGAATACTTGACCAGATGTAGGTTTATTCAGAGAGGACATGGAGTATGGGACACGGACAGAGAACAAAGTACAGAGACCAATCTCCTCCAGCACGTTGATAAAAGAGAAAAAAGAATGCCAAGCAAAAGGGCAAACCTGGTGTTAAACAGGAGCGTTAACCACCAGTATTTTCCAAGTGAAGCTCAATTGGTCCGCACTCATTACGGATGGGCAAGCGCTACTACCCAGGTCTTGACTGTGTACTGAGGAAGGCTGGAGTTCTCAACACTTCCGCTTCCTCACTCTGCTTCAGCACGACAGTTTTTTGTTGCTACGTCGCGTCAACAGGGCTTTTAACCTGCGTGTTAATAGATGACGACCCAGCCTGGCTCTCAACCGCACCCACTGTAAACTCCGTCCCTGGTCATGCTGTGGCACAGGACAGTTCTAGTCAAGGTCCAGTTTTACTAAAATGGTGGTTGAAAGACTCCTTTTTCTGGTCACTTTCACAGTAATCTGTGGTCAGACAGGTTTAATGACATACTGTGGCCCAGGACAAGGGACAGTATATGTCCAGTTCAACTAAAATGGTGGTTGAAATGACTCCTTTTTGCGGCACTTTTTAAATCTGGGGGTCATGCAGGTTTGGGGCTCATGCTGCTTTTCCGGACAGGGATATTCAATGCCCATTTCAAGTAAAAATGTTGGTTAAATTCATACTCCCTTTCGGGCCCATTTTTTAAATTTTGGGTGATGCAGGTTTAAGGGTATGCTGGGTAAAGGGACAGGGTTTTTAAAATTGGTTTGTGATTTTTTTTCTGTGACTTTTAAAAACCTAAGTGTGTTCCCCTAAAAATTTTAGCACGTACCCATTTGCTGTTGTGGATGTTAATTTCGCTTTTAAGCCTTGTTTGGGGTTTGTAATAATGAAGGTGCTGTTGCTTTTCCCTTAGATTTTTAAGGGTTTAACGTTAATCGATCCCTCACTATCAAAAAAACCTTATCGATAGCGGCCGAATCACGACTTTTCCCCCCGACCCTCGATTGCCAAACGCAATCCCTAAAAACCCTAGTAATTACCTCCCCCCGTTAACCCGTTTTTAAACATACCCTAACTGCCCAAAAATTTGGGGCCCAAGAAGCGCCAAAAATTCTGTCGTAGAAAGTAAGCCAAATAAATTTTCAAAAAACTGGGGAAATTCGGGGAGCTGTGCTAAAATTTTTTTTGGGATGTAAAAGGGTTTTAAAAATCCCCAAGCACCCAACCCATGTTCCCTTCCCCCCTTTTTGAAAACTTTTAAACCCCTTCTGAGTCACACTCAACGACCGTCACATAGCCAGCTAGTAAGTCCTACTCTGCACTGATGAGGGCAATTTTCCTAACACTCTGTATGCAGCTAAACCCAAAAAAGGGATGGTTTAAAATTTCTATTCACATTAAAAGGGCTCAGTGAGTCACATGTAAAATAGGGGTTGACCCGATTATTATCGCCCAAGTTGAATTCGGAGGGTTTTTTTTTTGTTGATGGGATTTTTTTTGACCCCCCCGAAATTTTTGGTGAAAAGCGAGCATAATTTTTTAATATTGCGCCTTTTTAACCCTTTCCTGTCTTTTGGCGGCCAGAAAAATCAGTTAGAGAATAGAGAAAGGGGGGAGCTGGTGTGCGCGTAATGACTGGGATGGGGTATGGGGGCTTTGGCTAGAAAAATCACTTGACCTTTTTTTTAAAATGAACACCCCTTCCTGTTCTGCCTCATGTTTTGTCAGCGTTTTCCAAGGAGTGGAAAGTGCGTCGGCCCTCGTAAAAAATTCAGCAAAAACCCTCAACGAAATTGTTTCCTATTTGTTCACGAGACAGAAAATACTTTTATTTTTGTGAAATTTTTAAAATTGGGTTTAGTTTTAAAAGATTTGCAGATTTTAGGTAGTTAGGCTGAGAAATTTTAAAAGGAAAGCATCTAGCCCTTTTAAGTATGGGAGAGGTGGGGGGGGGGGGGGCGCGGGCGAACACAGAAAAAGCTTTTTAAAAGGGATAGTGGATATAGTGAAAGCCCAGACTTTTTTTTGTTTTTGCTTTGAAAGGGCTTTTTTTTTAAAGTTTTTTTTTTAAAAATTTATTACTTGTACTTTTGGGGCCTGCCTAAAACTTAT
>JAODAL010034023.1:0-44821 GCA_025379985.1 Phyllomedusa bahiana | reverse complement strand
CATGAGAAGGAGTTTTTTTTTGGCCTGAGGCACCCAAGTTCTCAGTTACCATCCATATCTTGCTTCCTGATTAGATAGAGAGCAGGGAGTGATGTCACCATGGGCAGAAGAAGCAGAGTTTTTAACTCCAACAAGATATATTGTTTATTTGTTAAGCTTTGAAAAGCCCTTGTTTTCACTCCTAGGAGGTCAGTAGTGTTCTGTTTTTTTTACAGATTATATCTCCTGCACATATGTCTTTGTAACGCTCACCCTGGAATCGCAGAGCTGATATGTCAATCACTGCTATAGAACCACCCACAGCCGGATCATTAAGTGCGAGTCTAAAGCTGGCTGTGGCTTTGTGAAACAGCATGGTGAGACAACCCCTTTAAGGAGGCTTATTCCTATCCTGAGAATGAGCCCCTCAACTTCTCTGTGCAGAATGGAGAGGTGGCCGTGAGTTGACGCGTGTGTCCAGTTGAACTCAGAAGTCCCATTGAAATGAAAGGAGAATGTTGCACATGTGCAGCCACCTCCCTATTCTGCATGGAGAAGTTTGGGGGACAATTTTCAAGATAGGCACAAGTCCCACAGATTGGACCCACCCGCACCATCCGGCTTTCACTGCATTTCTAAACAATATACCATAAACATCTGAAATGGGAAAACTCCTTTAACTTGTCTAAGATTGTCAGGATGATAAATTAGGTGTAGAATTATCTTTTCTCTCTACTCCTTATCCAATTAGATGTCTCTGTCCAAATTATATTATTACAGCTGTCGACAGCTCGAAAGATACACACCACACCGTTCGGGTTTGGGGCATAAATCTGATTTAATCACAGTGAGTTATAGTCCAATAGCACTTTTTAATCACATGACTATTCTATCACTATACGATTGGTTAATTGGCGGTCGCTAAGAGACAGGTTATAATTTGCGTATTAGGCATTACCTAATAAGACACATTCCCAAACTTTCCTCTGTATCGTCCTAGGGAGGAGGGAGGCCTTGATTCTCTTGCTGTAAGCAGGCAATGCATCTGTTTCAAGGAAAGCTGTGTAGAAAATATCTGCAATAAAGGCAAATAAAGAGCAGTTACAACACAATAACTGGTGAACTTGCTAAAGATATGATGATAGAACTGATTTCAATGTTTTTTTCTCTAAATCATCAACTTGAAAAGATCAGACTTGCAGACCCTCCAGTACCAGCCACACTCCCCCTCATATTAGTGTCATCACACTTCAATAAGCATCCAGTTTTGTCACGTATCAGGGCACAAGGTATATCGGTGCCTTGAAGGCTAAGGCAGCACAGAAGTGCATTGTGGACCACATGCAAATTGTGCGCTCCTGTTCTACAGGGACTATACAGCAAAGCTGCACATCTGTATTCCCTGGATGAGCAATCAGTGATTTACCTTCTTAAGTTTATATTACAGATTCTGAGGACGTGTTTTTATTTTTTTATTTTTGCATATTTATATAATGTTATAGAATCTATGAAAATAAAGGTATAAAAATGCCTGCACAAAGTTCTACTTCAAGCAGTGCTGTCATCTCTTTATCTTACTACCGCAATCCAATAACCCTCTTCATTACTGGTAATAATGCTCATTTCTCAGCCCTTATTAAAGATGTATATACACATACACAGCCGAGTCACATTATTATGACCAATGTTCAAAGTAGCTGCCGTGTGCAGCCCGGACAGCAGCTATACGGGCTGGAAGTGAGTCAATAAGGTCCTGGTAGGTTGTCACAGGTAGCTAGAGCCGACTGTATCCCCCAGCTGCTGGAGGGTCCATAGAGCCAACACCACCATCCAGGGGCTCCCACAGCTGCTGGAGGGTCCATAGAGCCAACACCACCATCCAGGGGCCCCACAGCTGCTGGAGGGTCCATAGAGCCAACACCACCATCCAGGGGCTCCCACAGATGCTGGAGCATCCATAGAGCCAACACCACCATCCAGGGGCTCCCACTGTTTGTGGATGGTACATACAGCCAACACCACCATCCAGGGGCTCTACTGTTGCTGCGGGTCCATAGAGCCAACACCACCATCCAGGGGCTCTCACAGCTGCTGGAGGAGCCATAGAGCCAACACCACCATCCAGGGGATCACACAGCTGCTGGAGGGTCCATAGAGCCAACACCACCATCCAGGGCCTCCCACAGCTGCTGGAGGGTCCATAGAGCCAACACCACCATCCAGTGCTCCCACAGCTGCTGGAGGGTCCATAGAGCCAACACCACCATCCAGGAGCTCCCACAGCTGCTGGAGTTTCCATAGATCCAAGACCAACATCCAGGTGGTCCCACAGCTGCTGGAGGGTCCATAGAGCCAACACCACCATCCAGGTGCCCAACAGCAGCTGGAGGGTCCATAGAGCCAACATCATCATCCAGAGGCCCCACAACTGCTGGAGGGTCCATACAGCCAACACCACCATCAGGTGTCACCACAGCTGCTGGAGGATCCATAGAGCCAACACCACCATCCAGGTGGCTCCCACAGCTGCTGGAAGGTCCAAAGAGCCAACACACCATCCAGGGGCTCCCACAGCTTGTGGAGGGTCCATAGAGCCAACACCACCATCCAGGGGATCAACAGCTGCTGGAGGATCCATAGAGACAAACACCACCATCCAGGGGCTCCACAGCTGCTAGAGGTCCATCGAGCCAACACCTCCATCCAGGGGCTCCCACAGCTGCTGGAGGGTCCATAGAGCCAACACCACCATCCAGGGGCTCCACAGCTGTGGAGGATCCATTGAGCCAGCACCACCATCTAGGTGCTCCCACAGCTGCTGGAGGGTCCATAGAGCCAACACCACCATCTAGGTGCTCCCACAGCTGCTGGAGGAGCCATAGAGCCAACACCACCATCCAGGGGCTCCCACAGCTGCTGGAGATCCATAGAGCCTACACCACCATCCAGGGACCCCACAGCTGCTGGAGGGACCATAGAACCAACACCACCATCCAGGGGCCCCACAGCTGCTGGAGGGACCTTAGAGCCACCAACATCCAGGGGCTCTCCCAGCTGCTGGAGGGTCCATAGAGCCAACACCACCATCCAGGGGCTCTACAGCTGCTGGAGGAGCCATAGAGCCAACACCCCCATCCAGGGGCTCCCACAGCTGCTGGAGGGTCCATAGATCCAACACCACCATCCAGGGGCTCCCACAGCTGCTGGAGGGTCCATAGATCCAACACCACCATCAAGGGGCCTCACACATGTTCAGTTGGGTTCAAGTTTGGTGTATTAGGGGGCCAAGGGACTACTTGGAAGTCTTGATCATGTACTTTAAACCAATGCCGGACATTTATAGCCGTGTGACATGTTGCATTGTCTCGCTAGAAGATCCCATCTTCCACTGGGAAGACAATCAACATGTATGGGGGCACAGTATGTAGAGAATCCATGGCACACCACATGATGATGTTGCAAAAGTGGTTATATTAAAATTATTTAAATCCTAGTACATATAACTGTCAGCTCTTCATATATGTAGATGTGTATGCATAGAAGAGAAAGGATATTCCCACGGTCCTATGTTTTGGCCGGATAAATCTCATCCCAAAAGGATCTGAGAGGTGGGAGTTGGAGACCAAGAGCAGCTACCCGGCTGGTTGTCTAGCATGCAGACCGCGCTGATGTAAACTGTTATGAATGGTCTGATGTGACACTTAGGTGCCTCTCACCTCCCTTAAATGTGCCTGGAGTTGTGGGGCATTCATCATTCAGTTCCACAGAGCATTGCTTACAATGAAGCGGTCATCAGTGTGTGATGGAGCCAAAGGACGTCCACTTCTTTGCCTTTCTAGAACTCTTCCAGTCTCTCTTTGTCTCTGATACAATCTGCTGATGACACTCTGTGACAATCTAAGCTCAGTGGTCACTTCCATGTCAGAGCTTTCTGCTTGAAGCCTGGCAATGACAAGTTACTGTTGCTCAACTGTATGGTGTTGTCTTGGTTTTATGATATCACAATGTGAACAGCAGGATGAGGAGGACAGTTTAAATCCCAATCCAAATTAATCCCCTAAATTTATTGGGTGATTCAGGGATCAAACACCTGTTGGGAATTTTGCCATTAAGCTCCTTGTTAGAGATCAGCAAGTTGTGCAAAATGTACTGAAACATTGAACAATTGGACATTTGCATCTAAAGGGGAGAGATGGATCATTTGGTGCATTTAAAAAAAATTTCAAGAAATTTTATGTTCATCCTGAAATTTCAACTAAAAGCCAATTATCCCTAACTTTTTGAGAGTAGTGTATGTGGAGAGCTGACAATTATATGTACCACGATTGAAATAATTTGAATGAAACCACTTTAGCAACATCATTTTAAGGTGGATTCTCTACTTACTGGATTCTGCCAGACTTTTCACTGAGCACCTGCACTCTACTAAGGTGTGTGGCACCATTATATCTATACCATGTATGGGTGTACGTGATCTGTTAGGATGAACTGATATCAGCTGAGAGCACCTACCACATGGATGAATGTTCAAGCGAATGTCACAGAAACATTCCCCAGACCATAATACTGCCACCACCAGCTTGTGTTCTTCCAGCAATGTTTGCAGGGTGTTTGTTCTCTCATGTTTCTTGCCTGACATGCCAATGTCTATCCATTTAATGAAGCAGAAAATGAAACTCATCAGAGGAGAAATCCTTTTGCCAAGCAGGGGAGGCCCAAGTCTATTACTTCTATGAAAATTGAAGTGTTTTCTGCAGATTCAACTTATGTATTGACATATCTCTGCTCCGGGGCCCCATACACAGTATACTTTACGGATCTGTTGTGTTAGATACTCATCTGGCTGCCCTTTGGATCATTTTACCGGTGAGCTGTTCCCCTGTAGCGTGCCGGTCGCCTTTATGAATCTTCGTAGTCGACGTTCCCCTCGCACCTCAGTGGCGTGGTGATCCACGGTCTTCACACCACTTATCCTCAATGGCGCCATTTGTCCACTTACGATACACTATCACCACAGCGGTCGGCAACAATTCACAAACTGTGCAGTGTTAGAAATACCAACAGCCTGCGCCCGAAAGCCAATAATCATCTCTTTCTGCAACTCTGATAAATCACCCCTTTAACTCATGATAGAAATGAGGGATATGTGTGCAGACAGCCTATTACATAGTTTACATACCTACCAAGCCAGCTCACCACACGGGACTTCCTTCATAACATATGTGCCTAAAAGTGTGAGGTGGTCATAATAGTGTGTATATATCATGTCTGCATTCGTGCTAATCTTATACATGACTTCATGATAGAAATGAGGGATATGTGTGCAGACAGCCTATCACACACTTTCCATACCTACCAAGCCAGCTCACCACACAGGACATCCTTCATAACATATGTGCTTAAAAGTGGAAAGTGGTCATAATACTGTGTGTATACATCATGTCTGCATTCGTGCTAATCTTATACATGACTTCGTAAAGCGGAGGCTGATTATGTTGGATTCAGTGTGGAATATCTGATTTTGGAAACTTGTTTGGGCTCCAGAGCTCGGCTCTTATTGGCGCTGCTAATATTGGCAGAGTGAAAGTCACTAAACGTTATTGCATTCAGCCAATAAAAAGAGAATATACTTTGCTGTTATTGACAGAGAGGGTCGAGAATTTTCTTTTCTATATAAGTCTATAAGAGCCAGGATTCCCGTTTTCCCATCCATTTTCTCTGTTTTCAGTCATTTTGATCATGTTATTGTAACTTGCAGTTTCCCAAAGACAACCTAGGAAATTGAGGGTGTTTTACTATAAAAATTTACTATGAAGATTAAAAACAAGGAAACTTAGCATTTCTAGAAAACAAACTCGACAGCTTTAAACAAAAGCCACTAGCGCTGAAGCGTTTCAAACACTTTGTCCAAAACACGTCGGCGGTAGCGGCTTTTGTTCAAAGCCATCCAACTTTTTTTTTCTTTTTTTTTCTTTTTAGACATGCTTCCAAGTTTCCTTGTTTTTAATCTTTATAGTAAATGTAAAAGTGAATGTGTCATGAGAAATTTACTCTGTTTAACTCATGTTTTTATGTTAAATGTTTTTTAAAGAATTTTTTGGTTATGTTTTTTAAAATTTTCCATATCACTATCAATACTTTTGAAAAATCTGGAAATACTTCAGTTTTCACTTTGGCCACTAGGCTAATAATAGTCTGACATTTCCTGTTCTGAAGTGAAAACTTCTCTGCAGTCTCCTGATTATCAGCACAGGCAGGATTACACTGATACCAATATGTATTTATACTGTAACATAGGATCCACCAGTCACAATAGCAGATGTCTCAGCTCCGTGTCCCCTTCCCTGCACACTGACTTATTCCCAGGTCACAGAGCCTAGAAAACTCTCCTATAGAAGTCAATGGGTCTGCTCCTGCTCCCAGGCTCCTATGTCCATGAAGCTGCTGTAAAGCGTCTCTCTAAATGCTGTTAAAAGCAGCTCAGACAAGCTGGCCACCTCATTATAATATACAGAAAACAAAATAAAAAGATTTACAATCCGAAAAAAAAATGGCTAAGAAGAAAAGTGCATGTATCATCTTGCCTTAAAAAAATGGTGACCGATTCCCTTTAAGTTTTATCTTATTTTGTAATTGCTGGACACGGGAGCATCGCTAGGCTGTTTTATAAAACATCTGCCGTCCCGACCAGTGCCCGGACCGGAGCACCAGCGTGTCAGCTCTGTTCAAAACAACAATAAACTGGACAGTGTTGCGATGAAGCGACTCTGCATAGGCTAGGCGGCCTACGAGTTGCTAGAAGAGCGTCCCCACGCTGTTGGCGTGATGACGTCACACCGCCATTGTTGGGCACAAGTGCAAGGCATTCAGCAGGGTAATGAGGAGAGGTGAATATTAATATTGTTATTATTTTTTCACTGGCGGTTTATATACCTACCTAACTGAGGGTGGGGGGGACGACTTATGGAGCTACATAACTGAGGAGGGGACTTATGGAGCTACATAACTGAAGAGGGGACTTATAGAGCTACCTAATTGAGGAGGTGACCTATAGAACTACCTAAGTGAAGAGGCAACCTATAGAGCTACTTAACTGAGAAGGGAACCTATAGAGCTACCTAGCTGCGGAGGGGACCTATAGAGCTACCTAAGTGAGGAGGCAACCTATAGAGCTACTTAACTGAGAAGGGAACCTATAGAGCTACCTAGCTGCGGAGGGGACTTATAGAGCTACCTGAGGGGACTTATAGAGCCACCTAACTATGGAAGACACTTATATAACTACCTAACTATGGAGGGGCACTTATGTAACTAACTACGGAGGGGCACTTATATATCTAACTATAGAGGGGCACTTATATACCTACCTGACAACCAACTCCACTGGTGGGCCTCATAATCAACTTCACTGGTAGGCCCCCTAATCAACTCCACTGGTAGGCCCCATAATCAACTCCACTGGTGGGCTCCAAGAATCAACTCCACTGGTGAGCCCCATAATCAACTTCACTGGTGGGCTCCAAGAATCAACTCCACTGGTGGGCTCCAAGAATCAACTCCACTGGTGAGCCCCTAGAACGAAACTCCAAGGGTGAGCCCTTGGCACCCCAGTCTGAAGCTGGTGCCTAGGTGTAACTGTCAGAGCTGTGCTACCGCCTGTGAGTTGCTGTACAGAGCGGTGTGTAGGTGCAAGCCATAGCTCCAAATCCAAAATAGTGCCTGCCTCCTGTGCTGCTGCCTCTGCCAAGCACTGCTTGTGTCCTGAGGGTAAAGTTGAGAGCTGGTCCTTCTGTGTCTAGACCTTGTCCATCTCTTCTCTCTAAGGGCCACATGTATGAACCTGTTTTGGTCTAAAACTCACTTTTTTACCCATTGGTTACTATGGGCAATAGAGTGAGTTTTAGACCTAAACAGTTTCATACATGTGGCCCTAAGTCTCTCTAACTCTCTCAAGCCACATAAAGTGACACCTTGAGCTCTATATGTGTTGAATACTATATGGAGGCAAAATGTGTGCACATAAGGCACTGCTGAATATATCTGGCCTCTGCCACTGCTGTGATGGTGACATTATACGTGGTTTTTCCATGGAGAAATAATTTTCATTCAGACTAAGAAGCTTTAGAGTCTGCTGTTACATTGTATAGAATATCCACCCTGCACATAATCCAACCCAAACTGATACAATGTATACTGATTCCGGGTCTATTATGTTACAATACCTGGACTACAGTGAAGACTTCCTTGCAACGTATCTTTTTGTCTTTTGTATAGTTTGCTACTTGTTTCCTGCTGTTCTATTGCCCTCAGGCGCTGATGCTTTATACACAACTTTAAGATCCTTAGAAATAAAAAAAAAATAAACTATTAATGAAATATGTTCCAGGTTTATTACACATCTGACTGACAAATGAATTCCAGCTTGAAGCGGCTGAATGGTGGTTGTGGCAACTGATAAATTAAAGAAATCTTGTCTGTGAGTCTTCGTATTGATTTACTGTTGCCAATGATGGATGAGCTTTGCCTTTCAAAATTAGGGGGTGTTCATAGCTCCTGTAACAGCACTTCCCTGGGGCAATAATCGCCGTGCCACTGTGACTGCGATTACTGTTCAGTGCTATAGGGATAACAATATAAAGCGTCTTGCTGCAGAGCGTTCTCCTGGTTTCATATATTTTATGATTATTTATCATTTTATTCTGAGCTGAAATCACATAAGAATTTTTCTTGGTGTTTTTGGTGGTATTTTTTTTTTTTTTTTACATCGCTTCTATCATTTAAAAACAGGCAGATGTTGCTTTATACTCTATTGTCAAATACTGAATAGTGCACATACACAGCATTTTGGTTTATTGCATTTTTTTTATAGATTTTTTTTTAGGGGGATAGTGACATTTTCTGGAAATACAGCATGCTCTGGTTATGGTATTTTTTCTGGCTCTTTTGGAACTTGAAAGACACCATTAAAGGAGAAAGACTCACCACTAATTTATTCATCAAACAGACAGTGGGTGAATGATGATAGGTGGATGGTTAGTGGAAATTCCACATATAGTTTCAATCAAGAATAAGAAAGTAATAGTGATAACTGTCC
Source organism: Phyllomedusa bahiana (assembly GCA_025379985.1). Taxonomy (NCBI): domain Eukaryota; kingdom Metazoa; phylum Chordata; class Amphibia; order Anura; family Hylidae; genus Phyllomedusa; species Phyllomedusa bahiana. Next base: position 35,748 of record JAODAL010034023.1, on the reverse strand, counting down.
CTAAATTTTCCCTTAAACCTCACCCTACTGCTGTCCTTACCACTGAAACATCTATCCCTAAAACTGACCCTAAGACTAGCCCTCAAAATTGTCCCTAAACTACAACTGACCCTAATACAGAAAATCGCTATAGGACCCAGAGACTGGCGAGCAGGGCACAGTAGGAACTAGACAAACAACAAACTGATTTTCTCAAAGACTACAAACTCTAGAACTTTGCCAAATGGAAGTAAACCAAGAAACAACAATCTACTAGAACTTGACACAACTGCACTAGATTTTAATAAACAATAATCTAAAATATCAGGACTAGGTAGGACCTTACTGTATGCACTACAATCAGATCTCCAGGCTCAAATGAGCTTAACAGAGGCTAGAAGTAGCTTATGAGCTGCAGGTGCATGGCCAGGTCAGCTGACATGTAAAGATCCTGAGCAGTTGCCATGCATCCACTCCAAACAAACACAGACAATGGCAGACAGACATAACACAGAAGCTCCTACTGATCTAAGAAGCAGAGGAGAGTGTAGTAAGTGGAACGCTGTGACTCCTAAATGGAGGCAGCTAACGGAACGTGTTGCTAGAGCGCTAAGTGAATCTCAGTGATAGACCCAACTAGGAAAGTTGATTTGGTCTAATATTATTGTATTCATGCGCGTTCGCTGTATCAAACCCGCTTCTCTGGGAGGCGTTTGATACCAGCGAAACGGTCTGAATTGCAATAAATATTAGACCAAATCAACTTCCGTTGGTCTACACTGAGATTGACTTAGCGCTCTAGCAACACGTTCCGTTAGCTGCCTCCATTTAGGAGTCACAGTGTTCTACTTACTACACTCTCTGTATTATTTACATACTGCATGGCAATATTAATTTGACACTACATTGCACTTTATGGTTTTATCACGTATACACTATATTGCATCATTATGTACTATATGGTGATTTTAATATATTCCCTTTATGGCAAAATATCATGTGTGTTTTATGATTGTAGTGTTTTTGAAGTGTATGGAGACAGTTTTTGGACTACGGTTGCCCTATTTAGTGAACATATACAATTTTTGCACCAGCACAAAAGCATATAAGTTTGTAATAAAGAAGTCTATTACCCATGGTGGCTCTCTTAGGATATCTGTTGGAATACATTTTTACAGTTCCTCGACATGAATTGAAACCAAAAAATGAGATGGGAATGGGGCATAATGGTGGAATTCTTTGTACTCTTTTGGCAGTATAACTTATTTATTTCCAGTTATAAAGGAGGATTTTACATTTAGTAGAAGAACAGCTGTGACCATAGATATTGTTCATGTAATTAATGCTATACATTATCAGATTTTAGGAACTAATGTTTTATGAGTAAAACCTTCTAAAAGCTTTTTCCTGACTCTAAACAGTGGAGTGTCGATCAGTTACCATGGTAGCTGGAAGCCTAATGAAGGCTTCCTTAGCTGCCATGCTTCTATTACTTCCTGCTCTTGGCAGTAGGCAATAAAACTGCCATCTTGGTACACCCTACTGCTTTATCACAACCCCTAATGGTCATATCCCATGGGAGATTGAATGTTAAAGTGAAAAAAAGTTTTAAAAATATAAAAAATAATAAAAATATTAAAAGTTCAGATCCCTCCCCCTTTTGCCATTTTACAAATAAAGGAGTTAAAAAGATAAAAAAAGTTACACATTATTGGTACCTTCACTCAGGTTTATAGGTGGAAGAACGAAAAAGTTATTGGTCACAGAAAATAGTGTTGGAGCGCAAAGTTAATAGATGTTTTTAAGAGAATGTTTTTATTTTTTAAAAGTACTACAACAGAAAGAAAACCCTTCATATTTGGTATCATCAGAATTGTATTGACCTGCAGAATACAAATAACACATCATTGATACTGAAGAGTGAACTTCCTAAAAACAAAACCCCCGAAAACAGTTTAGAATTTTTTTTCGGTTTTCCATTATATTCTATGGTGTGGTCAATGGTACCATTAAAATGCACATCTTGTCCCACAAAAAAACAAGCCTTTATCTGTCTATGTAGATGGAAAAATAAAAAAATGATGGCTTTTGAAAGGTGGGTAGGAAAAAAATGAAGAGCCATATTATTAGGACCATGTGAAGGGGCTAAAGGAGCTGTCCTCTGTGGAGGCTACTTGCAGTTTGCTGTAAGCCGACCTCAAAGCATAGGGAGATGTTGGCGCTTGTGCGGTCCTCTCTGTTCTTTTCTATGGCAGATACGAGTATGCTCGACTATTCAGAACTTCCATAGACGTGAACGGAGAAGACCTGCAAAAGTGTAGCCCTCTCCCCGTTCACTGAGTCCGGCTCATAGTGGGCTGCGAGCAGCCTCCACAGGGGACAACCCTTTAGCAGGGGCGTAACTTTGGTTCAAAATGTGTTGGGACCAATTTTCCGTCTCATCTCCTATCTTCCTATCCCTCTCTTGCTCCTTCACTCGCCTTCCCTTTCACTTCCACTCCCTTCTCTCCCCTCCTCTCCCTGCAGTGAAGCGGCCCTTATAACCCGGCTAGGAGGTCTGAGGGAGCACTGTGAGCTCGCCCAGCAGGTCCAGGCGGAGTCCTTATGGCGGACACTTTTGGTGCAATCCATAATGTTATGAGTGGCTCTCTATTTACTGAAGTTTACAGCCAGACTGGGACTAAAAAGCAGCCCTGGCAATGAAACCGAACCAGCCCCCAACAATATAACCCCTCTAGATGGAAATAAAAAATGTTGTGCAATGCAGCAAATTTCGCTTAACCCCTCCCATCCCCCATCACTGCTCCATTCAATTTGTTATACACAGAACAGAAGGGGGAAAATAAAATAACCCAATCTCACTGTTCCCCTAGGAATCATTTATGTCACATACTGTACCCCAAAATGTATTCTATTGCATACCATACACCAGAAATGACATCACTCACTGCATCCCAGAAATGAATTATATTACACATGGTAGACATAAAAGTTACATTACTAACTGCACCTTAGAAATGAATTGCATATTGTACTCAAGAAGTAATTCACTGTACTCCAAAAATATGTTACACACTGAACCCTAGAAATGAATGACATTACTCACTGTACTCCAGAGATTACATTACACACTGTACAACAGAGATTACATTACTCACTGTACCCCAGAGATTACATTAAACACTGTACTCCAGAAATTACATTACACACTGTACAACAGAGATTACATTACTCACTGTACCCCAGAGCTTACATTAAACACTGTACTCCAGAAATTACATTACACACTGTACAACAGAGATTACATTACTCACTGTACCCCAGAAATTACATTACACACTGTACAACAGAGATTACATTACTCACTGTACCCCAGAGATTACATTAAACACTGTACACCAGAAATTACATTACACACTGTACAACAGAGATTAAATTACTCACTGTACCCCAGAGATTACATCACTCACTGAACTCCAGAGATTACATTACACCATACCCCAGAGACTACATTACTCACTGTACCCCAGAGATTACATTACACACTGTACAACAGAGATTACATTACTCACTGTACCCCAGAGATTATATTACATCATATCCCAGAGAGTACATTACATCCTGTACCACAGAGATTATATTACACACCATACCCTAGAGATTATATTGCACCATACCCCAGAGATTACATTACATACCGTACCCCAGAGATTACATTACACAGCCTATTCCAGAGATTATATTACACACCCTACCCCAGAGATTACATTGCACACTGTACAACAAAGATTAACTTACAACCTGTACAACAGAGACTATATTACACCATACCCCAGATATTGCATTACACACCTTACCCCAGAGATTACATTACTCACTGTACCCCAGAGATTACATTACACCATACCCCAGAGAGTACATTACTCACTGTATATTATAGATATTACATTACTCACTGTACCCCAGAGATTACATTACTCACTGTACCCCAGAGATTACATTACACACTGTACCCCAGAGATTAGTTTACACACTGTACCCCAGATACTACTGCATTATTCACCATACCCCAGAGATTACATTACACACCGTACCCCAGAGATTACATTACACACTGTACCCCAGAGATTACATTACACACCGTACCCTAGAGATTATATTGCACCATACCCCAGAGATTACATTACACACTGTACCCCAGATTATATTACACCATACCCCAGAGATTACATTACACACCATACCCCAGAGAATAAATTACACACTGTATCCCAGAGATTATATTTCACCATACCCCAGAGATTACATTAAACACCCTATCCCAGAGATTACATTACACACCCTTTCCCAGAGATTACATTACACACCCTACCCCAGACATTACATTGCACACTGTACAACAGAGATTAAATTACACACTGTACCCCAGAGAATACATTGCACACTGTACAACAGAGATTACATTACACACTGTACAACAGATTATATTAAACCATACCCCAGAGATTATTACATTACACACTGTACCCCAGAGACTAACTACATTAGGCACGGTACCCCAGAAATTGTGTGGGTGTGTGTATATATACACATATATTGAACAGAGACACATTACACACTTATGGTGAGCTCACATGATGGTTTTTAAGCATTGTCAGTGTCGTTTGCTTGTTGGAAATTCGGCACTTGCAAACGCAGAATTCCAAGGAGCAAACGACCCCGACTGCCTAAGGCAGATTTCTGCCTCCTTTCCTTTAGTGCTGTTAGTGCGGAAAACACCTGGAAGAATTCTGTGTTAGCGCTGACAGTACGCGCCGAAATACTCAAGTAAAATTAGTATCATCTAAACAACGACATTGATTTTACATAGGGTATAATGTAAATCAGTTTCCTGTCAGATTGGACGCCTGTTCTGAGGCAGATCCAACACTGAATCCGCCCCGGAATCAGCATTCATATCTTCTTCATGAATATAAGGCTTGTTCACACGGTGTATAGCAGGGTGTACTGTGCGCTCTGCTATATGCCGGGTGTTTTAGAAGTACGCGCTGGCCAGTCCACACTTCTAAAATGCTGCGGGGCCGGCCCCATTCACTTTAATTTTCCCCGGCACGTAAGTGCAGGGAAGAAGTGACATGGCTAGACACATGGTTGTACAGTATACACACATCTCCCATATTCAGTACATACCCTACTCACATGCACACACAACGCCTGACACCCTTGTCCCCTCCTTACCTGTCTTCTGTAGTCTGGTGCAGTTGGCATTGGGCAGGAGCTTCTCTTCTTCTCTGATGAGGGCTGAGCATAGGGGAAGTGGTATACAATGGGAGGGAAAGATACAGCCCCAGATACAGATTGTGCTGGACTGTGAGCAGTGTTCTGATTGGTGAAGCAGCCCCTGCTGACTCCTGCTCTACCAATCAGCGCTGCTCTCACTTTGCACTAACACTTGAGGCTGTTACCTACTCTGTCACCCCAAGATGCACAGAAATATAGGATAGTTAGCGTCTTCCTCCTCTGTGTTCTGCTTTCCCCACTTACCATATCCTCATGCTTTCATATGGATTATTTTTTATTGAAGTGGCTAAAAAAAAGTGTGGGGGGGGGGGGGGCCCAGTCCCCACCGTACCCCCTAAAGTTACACCTATGCCCTTTAGCCCCTTCACAAACTCTCTCTAATGGTAAAAACATCTTTTGGCATTGCTGCCAGCAAAGAACATGAGCTTCCCACTATCAAAAGACAGTGGGCAGTTGTTAAGGGGGTAAAAGTCTATTCATGCCTATGCAATAAACACAAGCCATGGATAGAAGAAGCCTGGACAAGATGAAGATAAAATAGCACAAGGACAACCCCAATAAGAGAAGACATCAGCGTTGAGTCACAGGTGGATTTGTTCATCTTCCCTATGTTACGGGTCTGTACTATGTTCACATGTACAGTCTGCAGAAAATCTTTGTGAAACTGCTGGTGGGGCCCTATTAAAAAATTTGGCATGGGGCCAACACTTTCCAGTGACGCCCCGACGCTGTGGTTTGCCTGTCAATATATCTGCACTTCCATCAGTTCATTTAGACATCTCATTTTCTTTGCTTCAAGTGCAACATTGTTATCATTGCGTAATCACTTGTTTGATAGCAGCCACGAAATAATGTTTCGAAACTCCAAGATGCAAGACGTCGTAATTGTCTTTCATTTGCCTCCATGGAAGGAGCTGTGTGATTTAGCCAGTGTTAAATATCCTATAATGTACAGACATTGTATATTATCAAACCCTTGAAGATTTTTTTTTTTTTTGTTACCAGTGACCACTCTATAACAAGTGATCATTATGTAGAATGACATCTCTGCCATTGTCTACAGAATTTCATTGAGATTGCCTCAAATTGAACAATCACAATAAAAATGGCACAGAATTACAGAGTACATGCTGTTTATAAGTGTGGCAGAACAATAACCATTACAGCCCTATCTAAAGAAAGAAATAATTGTTATGGGAGTTTAGAAAAAAAAAAAAGAGACTGGAACGTTAAAAGAAATGCATTTCCTTGCAAGAAACACAAATAATAAGAAAAAAAGTTTCTAGGGCGAATAGCAATTTTGTTAAATCTACTTAGACTTCAGCTCTCTTCGTACAGGATTAATAGACTGTCAAATTATAATGGCTCCTGCACACGGTGGCAGCGTCTTCCTCCCCTGTTGTCTGACTTGGATTTACATTTTAGGTCATTTTTGCCATCACTATTTTAGCCCCTGTTGTTACATTGTTATATAAAGCATTGACTGGTGTGAAATTCCAAAAATAAAAAAAATTAAAGGTATAGGAGGAATTTACTATGATGGTTAGCGTGTCAGACTGGGGTGCCTAGAGCCCAACAGGAGTTGACTTTGGTGCCCACCATTGGAGTTGTTTTTTGGTGCCCACCATTAGAGTTGATTCTTTGGGCCCACCAGTGCAGATGATTCTTGTGGCCCACCAGTGAAGATGATTCTTGGGGCCCACCAGTGGAGATGATTCTTATGGCCCACCAGTGGATTTGATTCTTAGGGCCCACCAGTGGAGATGATTCTTGGGGCCAACCATTGGAGTTAATTCTTTGCGTCCACCAGTGGAGATGATTCTTGGGGCCAACCATTGGAGTTAATTCTTTGGGTCCACAGTGGAGTTGATTCTTGGGGCCAACCAGTGGAGTTGATTCTTGGGGCCCACCAGTGGAGCTGTTCTTGGGGTCCACCAGTGGAGATGATTCTTATGGCCCACCAGTGGAATTGATTCTTGGGCCCAACAGTGAAATTAATTCTTGATGCCCACCAGTGGAGTTGATTCTTGGGTCTCACCAGTGGAGTTGATTATTGGGGCCCACCAGTGGAGATGATTCTTGGCGCCCTACAGTGGAATTCATTCTTGATGCCCACCAGTAAAGCTGATTCTCGGGGCCCACCAGTTGAGTTGTTTCTTGGGGCCTACCAGTGGAGATGACACTTGGGGCCCACCAGTGGAGTTGTTTCTTGGGGCCCACCAGTGGAGATGATTATTGGGACCCACCAGTGGAGTTGGGGCTTGGGATCCACCAGTGGAGTTGGTGCTTGGGGCCCACCAGTGGACTTGGTTCTTGGGGCCCACCAGTAGAGTTATTTCTTGGGGCCCATCAGTGGAGATGATTCTTGGGTACCAGCAATGGAGTTGATTCTTGGGGCCACCAGTGGAGATGATATTTGGGGCCCACCAGTGGAGATAATACCTGTTGCCCACCATTGGAGTTGGTTCTTGAGACCCACCACTGAAGTTGATCTGTAATAATACTGACCTAAAGAATAAAGTCAACACAATATTTATACCACATGATAAAAACTCTGAAAAACAAAAACCCCAAAAATTGTAGAACTGCAGTTTTTCTCCATCCTGCCCAAAGTAATTAACCCCTAAGCAATTTTTTTAAGTCACATTCGTTTTTTCCTCCCCACCTTTCAAGACCCATAACTTTAAAAACATTTTTTTTGTCTATATAGGGCTTATTTTTTTTTTCAGTGATACCATGGACCATACCATATAATATATTAGGAAACCCCCAAAAAATACTTTGTGGAGTGGAGCATGAAAAATAATGCAATTGGGTTATTTTTGCATGTTTGTTTTTATAGATTCACTGTTCATTATAAATGACGCCATCTGTATTTTGCAGGTCGCTATGATTCAGGTGATGCTAAATTTGTTTTTGTTATGTTTTAGCGTAACTCACTGACCAATAGCTCTATGCTATACCACTGTTAAAACAAGAACTAGTATCACAGAAAAAAACAATGGTTTAAAATATAACTTTTACTTATACTGTTTAAAATATAATATATACTTGACTAAAACATCAATATGTATACTTTCCGGTCAGCATCCCAGTCTAAATTACACTCAGCACACTGATACAATAGTAATACATGGATATGACTCACGGTTATGTAGAAATCCAATCCAGAGAATGCTTTGAAAGATAGAAAATCAGGCCCATCCAGAGGCAATACTGGACAACAGAATGGACAAAAAGGGGGGTGAGGGGTAGATGACACCATAAACTTACCCTGTTAAGAGCTATTCTCCTCCCAATACAACGGAGCACACGCCCTGAAAAAGGGCGACCCCGCAAACTGATACCCTATATGACCCTAACAATCCCTAAAGTGTCTCATAGATGGCATCAATAAGTCAGTGTGCATAAGCCGAAAAGATGACAAAATCTCAAAGAATCCTAAATCCCGACACGTTTCCTCCACTCGATAAAAATAATAAGTGGGTCCATCAGGGGAACATAGATGCATGTAATGAGCAACAATGGCCCCAAAAGAAAAACAAGGAGATGTATCAATGTCGGCACTGATATGCCGGGGTGACCAATGATGACAGGGTAAGTTTATGTTGTCATGGTGTCATCTGCTCCCCCCCTATGGGAATGGGAATTTAAATTAATGCAAAAATTTCAGACTCTACAAAATGGGCTAAATATTCATGCCAGCTTTATGTCAAACTATGTGTGAACTGTGAGAGCCACAAATTACACCTGATGGCTACGAGATAAGACGCAGAATTACTGACCCCTCCGTCATGCCTCACAAGTTTCCAGATTGTTGATTTCTTGACCTGTTGTAAATGACTTGTCTGCTTATCTTGCATTTTGTTATTTTTAAGAATTCTAAGTTCCTTTGAAGGTCTAGGTCTTTTGTGTATAAAAAGTCTGTCAATTTTCAGTTCTTGTATAACATCATGTCTGAAGAAGAGAGCTAGTACTCTCGAAAGCTCATCATCAAATATACTCAGTTAGCCTGAAAAAGGAATCGCCTGATTTTTTCACTCTTCTACTAATTTCTATGGCTAACACGGTGCAACATTATACTTCTACATATATCCATGTATCGTTATTGTATTAGTGTGCTGAGTGAAATTTAGACCGGGATGTTGACCGGAAAGTATACATATTGATGTTTTAGTCAGGTATATGTTATATTTTAAACAGTAGAAGTAAAAGTTATATTTTAAACCATTGTTTTTTTCTGTGATACTTGATATGTTTTAGCGCTTTAAAAGTTTTTTTTTAAATTATATATTTTTTAATTTGTGCTCCTGCGCTATTTACTGTGAACAATAACTTAATTTTTTTTACAGCTATGTAGGTCTAATTTTTTGCATTCTGAAGTGTCGCCACTTAAACTCCTAGATGCCGCAGCTGTGCTTCCCGTGGCATCTAAAGGTTTAAAGGGGTTTTGCCACGAAGTAAAATTGACATGGGAAGCTTGCAAATGAAATAACAAACATTTTCACCATTCATCATTATTAAAAATTCTCTAAAAAGTTTTTGTTTTAGCTGCTCCATTGTTTACAGCTCATATCCAGGGGATACGACCAGGGCTGAGAGCTTCTCAGTCCTGGTCAGACATGCTCAGACATCACCTCTCCTCTCAGGCAGCTACTGAGTGTTCAAACCCCAGGTGCTGTCACTCTACTCCCGTCCTCTGTGCTCCTTAGTAATTAGTCACACAGTGCAATTAAATTAAAGAAACCTCAATCAGGTCTGTGCATTTATAAAGAGAAACAAAATCCACAGGTTTGGTTCCTGCAGGGATTTGAACCTAGGACCCTTGTGTCTGGAGTTAAAAACTTTACCTCTCAGCTACTCATAATGCTTTACATAAACAGACCTTTCTTTGACTACAGAGAGGAAAGGCCTGGTGATGTCTTCCTGCAGGGTCACATGATATGCATTTCAAACAAATCACACACGCCCCCCTTCTGAGCACACAGAGCTGAAGAGCTGGATACAGGAGCTATGAAATGAGATCGTGGCAAAACCCCTTTAATATGCTAAAATCTTGATGTCTCCGATCCCGAGTGCTAATGACAGGTCTTGGTCCTGTAATAATCAGCTGTAACCTGTTGAGTATGAAGCTGGCTGAGCTCATAATGCCTCATTACTGGCATTCTGATGTACCTATATGTCAAAAGTCGGTAAAGGGTTAATACAATTTTACAAAACATTCTGGGCACCATTAAAAAATAATGTTTATTCTTACAAAAAGACAAGCTCTTATAGGTCTTGGATGAAAAGAAATGCATGGCTTTTTGGAACGAAGTGAAGCAAAAATTAGAAAAATTTCTGTGGCCAAGACGCCCACAAAAAGTGTGTCCTCAAAGGGGTTAGAAGGGGTATTCCGGCAGTCGGACTAAAAAAATTGAAAAAAGGCTGCATGATCATTACACATAGAGCAGCAGTCTAATAGAAATCTCACACCCTGAGGCTATGTCTACACAGCAAATGTTCAAATTCTGCCCAAAATCCAACAGCATTTTAACATTTTTGGTGCGGCTTTGCACTTAAAACTGCGGTCAGTTTTCGGATTTCCCACTGGCCCAGTACATTGACTGCACTGGAATCCGCTGGGAATCCACCTGAACATAAAACATGTTCTATCTTCTGTCGGTTTAGAAATCCCACAGTAGAAAGTCCTTGCTGTGTAGACTACAGAATGGATTTTCTGTTGCGGTCTATGGGGCACTGGTTACAGTTGGATCCTAAATACTGAATCTGCTTAAAAATCCAACTATGTACAGTAGACATGGCCTTAAAGGGGTTGTCTCACTACAGGAATTGCTTCTTTTTATGTTAAAGATCTTGCAAAACAAGTCACTTTGCAATATATGTCCATTAACAGTGTCCTACCTATTCCTAGATATCCCCTCTTGTATGGGCTGCATCAGCTCCTCAGGTCTCTATAGCTACAGACCTGTTTGATCTTTACTTATAGGCTGCCAGCACTGGTTGCTATAGCTACAGATCTGTTTGATCTATCCTGATAGGCTGCCAGCATTGGTTGCTATAGCTACAGACCTGTCTGATCTATCCTGATAGGCTGCCAGCATTGGTTGCTATAGCTACAGACCTGTTTGATCTCTCATGATAGGCTGCCACCACTGGTTGCTGTAGCTACAGACCTGTTCAATCTCTCATGATAGTCTGCCAGCACTGGTCGCTAGAACTACAGACCTGTTTGATCTTTACTGATAGGCTACCAGCAATGGTCACTATAGCTACAGACCTGTTTGATCCTTACTGATAGGCTGCCAGCGCTGGTTGCGACATCTACAGACATGTTTGATCTCTCCTGATAGGCTGCCAGCACTGGTTGCTATAGCTACAGACCTGTTTGATCTCTCCTGATAGGCTGCCAGTGCTGGTCGCTATAGCTACAGACCTGGTGTCCTCAGCAGCTCATCACTGCAGGCTAGCAGTAGCCAGTAAACACTGAATTCAGAAATGAAACCTAGAAAACAGGACTGAGGTAAGATGAATCAATGTAGTGAGACAACCCCTTTAATATGTATTACCATTTTTGTTACATTGTTACTTCTTAGGTTCTCCTTCTGAGCACAGAAAGAGTGGGTGTGGCTTAAGCCGGAGCTCATGCATTGCTGATGTTTTTTTTCCAAATCCCCCCCCCCCCTCTAACCCTTTTTTCCACTGGCTGATAAAGAACAAGCCTCCATCATCCTGTTCCTTTTCAATTTGTGCCCCTTCACTGAATACCAAGTCACAGCACGTCCCGACGTCTGAAAGTTCATAGACACAAAACTCACCAAACTTTAACTGCAGGAACTGAGCATGCCTGACCAGAATGTTAAAGCTGAACGACAGGTCGTATCACCTGTCAACAAGCTATCAACATCACATTTTGGGCCAGTAATTTTGGAAACTACTGAACATATTTATAATGACTGTAAACTGAAGAATTGTACTTTGTACTTCCTCTTTTTAACCCCTTACTGACAATGGATGTATGGGTAACTTCTATGTCAATAAGGACCTATATGACAGGTTTACTCAGACACACGCCACTAACAACCAAGTTCAGAGCCAGCTCCGATCCCATAGTTTGCACTTCTTATTACATGACCTCGGCTTGTTCTTGACCTAGTTTTGTCTCCTGGCTTGTTTCTGGTTATTCTTCTGTCTTCTGATTCTTGGCTTGATGTATCCGTACTGTTGCTGACCCGGATTGATCGACCTTGCTTTCTACTGACGCCCCTGCACTTAGTAAGCGTAGGGTCTGCCGCCCAGTTGGGGTCTGCCATCTTGGGCAGCACACCAAGTAGGCAGGGACAGTGGGCTGGGTTATAGTCAGGGCCCACTGCACCTCCTCTGACGTGACAGTGGGGAGGGGAAAAAAAAAAAGAGTCAAAACATTATGACCGGCTGCCAGGACGGTGTTAATCGGAGTTAAAGGGGTTTTATTGGTTGAACTGTTCGTCCTCTTCAGCTAATTCTATGAGATTGAATTTGAAATCCAGGGGCGTGTCTCTCTTGCCAGGAGGCATGTCTTTCCCTCTCAGCAGCGGTCCTCCCTCCCCGAAGACTTTTACATCATCATTCTGTGTGAAGCAGGGGAAGGGGAAGGTTCCGTAAGGGACAGCTATGCAACCCCCTCAGGGGTTTTCCTAAACCCTGTCTGCAGACCCTTTCATTTCCCGGGCTCCAGAAGCTTCTTGCTGGCTAAAAAACCATTTATACAAAACAGCCTGAAGGGATGAAACCCCATTTTGAGGAATCACACACTGCCCCCCCCCCTCCCCCTCTGTTACCCAGCAGGAACTGGTGTTTGTTTTTAAAAAGGGAGGGGAACCGGGAACATAAAAACCTGTTTTAAAAAGAAGGGATCATTTTTTAAAACATTCAGTAAAAAATTAAATCTTTTCCCCCTTAACCCGGGGGGAGAGTAAAAGGGCCAGCATTCCTCTCACATAGCGGGTTTTTAAATTTTCCCTTTTTTTAACACTAGAGGGGAAAAAACACAGAGTTGCAGGCACCAAATCACAGTGAAGAGGGAAATGCCCCGGGTTTTTTTCCTGCTGGGGCGAAACCTAACGGGCTAAATGGAATTCAGCCAGCTAATCAAAAAAAAGGGGGGCGGCCCCGTGGGGATGGGGCGTTTAACAATCGAAAAATTAAAAATTTGGGAAATTTTTTTTTAGTTGATCAAAAAATTTTCCGATCACCGATAATTTGGGTGACAATCGCAGATAATCTATTACTATCGCCCCTTTTTGGGCTTCCTGTCATTTTGGCGGCCAGCAAATCAGTTTAAAAGCATAGAAAAAGGGTGACTGGGTGTGCAAACTCATGACTGTGTGGGGAAAGGTTTCCGGGCGGGAAAAAAATCACAGGACCTCTTTTTGGGGCATAGAAAAACCCTTCCTGTTCAGCATCAGGTGAGTGTGTCTCATAAAGCGGGACGTGTGTTTTTTTTCCCTCCTCAATACAGCTCAGTTTACACTTTTTGGGTTTTTTAGCTGTGAACATTATTAAAAGGGTAGATTAAGTTTTTTCATTTCTTATTTAGTTGGGCTAGATTTTTTAAAGAAGCATCTACGCCAGCCAGGGAAGAGGGGGGGGGGGGGGGGAAAATGCGGGGCAAACACAAGAAACAGGCGGGTTTTTAAAAAAAGGAGAGTGTATATTGGGGCTGAAAAACTGTTTTAAACCCCTCCCTTGAAATAAATTTTTTTTTTTAACCAGTTTTTGGTGAAATAGTAACTTTTATTTTGGGGCAGCACAGTTTTTGTTAAAAGACCCACCTTTTTACTTACTTTTAGGAAACAGAATTTTTCCCTAGTAACTCCCATTTGAAATTTCATAGGCAAAAACCCCCCTTTTATTTTCCCACATGTTTTAAAAAAAATTTTTTTTTTATTCACTTTTGTCCCAGAAACAGTTTTTTTTCAAAGCCCACCTTGACTTAAATTTTAACATACAAAATTTTGCCAGAAATTGCAGGTGTATGTCAAAAGGTGCAAAAACCCCCCCTTTTTTATTTTTTTCCTGTCAAAAACCAAATTAGGTTTTTTTTTCATTTTGGGGGCCGGGCCATTTTTTTTTCAAAAAACCCCAAACTTGTACTTATATTACGAAAACAAAAATTTTGGGCTAGCAATTTAAAAGGTGTATTTCCTTGGAATTAAAAACCCCCTTTTTAATTATCCGTACAAAATTTTTAAAAATTCCCGTTTTTTTCCCATTTTGGCGCGGGCCCCATTTTTTTTAAAAACCCCACCTTGTCATATTTTAACATACAAAAAATTTGCTAAAAATTTGCAGAAGTTTTCAAAGGGGTGAAAAAAAAACCCCACCTTTTTTTTATCCTAAAAAAATTTTCTAATTACCGTATAAATACTCAAGTATAACCCGGGAGTTTTTTCCAGAAACAAAAAATGTGCTGAAAAATCCCCCCTTTCGGCTTATACTCGTTCACTGCCCGGCGCCCCGGCGGCCTGCGATGGCCCGGGCGCCGGAAAGGGACACTTTTTTTAAAAACCCCCCCCTCAGGGAGCGCAAAAACCCCAAGGGCCGATTAGCGCACAGTGACCAAACCCGCGGGCGGTTGTGGGGGGCCCCGCCCAATTTAAAAACCCCTTTTACCAAAAATGTGACTCCTAATCCCTTCACCTAAAGGGTTGACTCGAAATTGGGTTTAAAGATCCACTGCGGAGAAAGAACCAAAGCGCCCCTGCTCCGAAATACCCGGGGGGGGCCAAACAGACCCCGAAAGCCGCCCGGGAATTCCCCGGCACAGGCAGCGTGTGTCATCACCTGCGTCCCCGGGCCCTATGACATAAAACCATTAAACCCCCTGTGCCGAGAAACCAAAGGAGGGGCCAAACAAAGAACGACCCGGGGCGGGGAGCGAAAGAAAAGGTTGGTTTTTTTTTTAATTTTTTTAAACCCGGGCCACACCTGCCATTACCGCCCCTATCCCTTTCAAATACAGCCTGCCCAAAAAACGTGCCTACGGCCGGGCCAAAATTACCCTGCCCTAATTTTTCCCTCCCAACCCTGCCATATACTTTCCCAAAACCCTTTAAAAACCACCCTCCCCAAAAACCTGCCAACAAGCCGGGCCTATACCGGCCATAGGGCCAAAAACCCCTGCCATTCCCCGCTTAGGGGGGCCATATCCCTGCCTATAATCTCCCTTTAGGGGAAAACAAAAAAACAGTCAAATTACATCCCCTAGGCCCTAGGGGGCCATATACCAGCCTTTTGGGGAAACATAAAACGTCCCCTTTTGGGACATAAACCTGCCTTGGGGCCATATACCTCCTATCCCTTTCCTTTATGGGGCCAAAAAATCTGCCTATAACTGCCAAAAGGGGACTTTAAAAAACGCCTTTTTAAAATTTTAATTGGTATCCATTTTAAAATTTTTAAAAAAATTTTACCAAAGGTACCCCGCTGCATTTTTCTACCCTGGGCTTATCCCTGAGTCATAATTTTTCCCCCTTTTTTGGGGGCAAAAGAGATCCCCTGGGCCCTTAAAACCCGGGTCGGTTAACTCAAATATCCCGGGAAAGGTTTATTTTTTTTTTTTGGGCGCGGGCCATTTTAGTTCAAAGACCAAACCTTGTACTTTACATTGGGATACAAAAAAATTTTGCGGGAAATTTGGGGATTTGAAATTTCATAGGGGCAAAAAACCCCCTTTTAAAATTATCCGTACACAATTAATTAGGTAAATTTTCACTTTGGGCGCACCCCTTTTTTTTTGGTTCAAAAGACCCACCTTGTACTTACATTGGGGGGGAATACAGAAATTTTTTTTAAAGTAACTGCTGTTGAATTTCATTGGTGAAAAAACCCAAACCTTTTTATTATCCTTACACAAAAGGGGTGATTTTTTTCCATTTTTGGGCGCAGCCCATTTTTGGGTTCAAAAACCCCAAATCTTGTACTTATATTAAAAATCCCCAGAAAACCTTCCCTTAGAAAATTGCAGGTTTCTTTCCAAAAAGGTAAAAAAACCCCCCTTTTTAAATTTTAACCGGGAACACAATTTAATTGGGTTTGATTTAAAAAATTTTGGGGGCGGGCCATTTTTGTTCAAAAAACCCACCTTTGAAATTAAAAATTACGATACAAAAAATTTGCTAGTAATTGCAGGGGTATTTCATGGGTGAAAAAAACCAACCTTTTTAAAAAAATACCAAACCAACAATTTAATTGGGTGTTTTCATTTGGGGGCGGGCCCATTTTTTTGCTCAAAACCCCATCGGGAACTTAAAAAAACCATCCCAAAAAAATTTTGGCAAGAAATTTTGCTGTTGTATTTCATTGGGGAAAAAACCCCCTTTTTTGGTTATCCTAAAACTTTTTAAATAGCTGTTTTGGGCATTTTTGGTTCCCCCCATTTTTTTTTCAAAAATCCCCCCCACCTTCTTTTAAAATTTTGGGGAAAACAAAATTTCTTAGTTACTTTTGGGGTTATTTTCTTTGGGGTAAAAAAAGACCTTTTGTTTCCATAAACTTTTAAATAGCTGTATTGCACTGCTGGCGGCCCTATTTTTTTCAAAAACCCCCCCCCACCTTGTATTTAAATTTAATACAGTTTTTTTTGGGGGAAACCCGCGGGTTTGTATTTCTTTGGGGGCAAAAACCCCCTTTTTCAACCATAAAATATTTAAATACTGTTTTTTCATTTTGGTGCGGCCCAGTTTTTTTCAAAAGCCACCTTGATTTAAAATTTTTGAATACAAAAATTTTGTGGTAACTGTTTTTGTATTTCATTGGTGCAAAAACCCCCTTTTTTATTATCCGTATAACATTTAAATAGCGTATTGAAATTTTGGGTTTGCCCCATTTTTTTTTAAAATAGCCACCGGGTATTTAAAATTTGGATACAAAAAATTTCGTATTACTTTTGGGTTTGTATTTCATCGGGGAAAAAAAACCCCCCTTTGTTATCCGGATAACTTTTGAATAGCTGAAATTTCACCGTGAAAGCGGCCCCATTTTTTTTTTAAAAAAACCACGTTTTTACACAATTCCTTTAAAAAAAAATTTTCTAGCAACTGTTCTTCCGTTTTTCATTGCGGGAAAAACCAAAATTTTTTCATCCGTGTAACTTCTGAATATTTTTTTTTCCTCATTTAATCTCATTTTTTGGGGCAGAAAGCGCACTTTTTATTAAAATTTTGTTGAAAACTATCCAAATTTCCCAGCCTACTTGGGGAAATTTTAAATCCCTGGGGCTGAAGGGAAAAAACACTGTTGGGTTATGTCCTTACCCTTCTTCCCCAAAACCCCATTTCACAGGTAAAAAGCAAGAAACAATTTCTAAATTCCCCAAGTTGGGGTGGGAGGAAATTAAGGTTTTAAAAAAAAAAAGAACCCGGGGTTTGGCCCTCCTTTTTAAAAAAGAACTGTCCAAAACTCTTCCATTACCCTTTAAATTTTTATTCCTTTGGGGAAAATGGGGCGAAAGCAGGGGTAAGCGTGCAAAGAAGGGGTTGGAAAATGGGGGTAGAAGGGACAGAGAAGGTGCTCCTTCCCTGGCTGGACAAAACGCAAACCACGGATCGTCAGTTCCCGGAAACCCTTCCCGGCCTGTCATCCCCTGGATCATGGCCCCCTTTAAAAACTCAATAAACAAACAAACCGCCAATCTGTTTTTTCAAAAGGGTTTAAAGCAACCCCGCATCCCGCCCGTCCTTTCCTCCTCTTTCCTCCCAAACACAGCCACAAATGTCATCATCACAAACGTTTAGCATCCGTCCACATGAAAACCAAGGCAGCCCAAAATTCCCCAAATCGTGGGGAAACCCCCCACTGTGGGTAAAACCATTTTCGAAGAACCCCCTTTTATGAGAAAAACGGGTTTGGGGTTTAAAAGGGATTTCCAAAGACAAGAGCCCAAAAAAGGAAAAAAATTTTGTCTGCTCTACGGGCCCAATTTTGCCGAAAGCCAAACAGAGGGAGGAGAATAAAACCGGTTTAATCGGGCAAAAACCCCGGGGAGTCGGCAACGCCTTCAGTGCCTTTGCTTTTTAGCCTTCCCCGCTCCCGGAAGCAGAATGTTTAGGGCACGAAGTTTACCTGTGTTGAGATGAAAAGATGAAACGACATTTCGGGAAACCCCAAAGTGGTCTTTTCAGCAGAATTTTCTTGCGGGGCCCCCTTCAAACAAAAGGACGAAGGGAAAAGACAAAGGGGGGTTTTTTCAGGGAAGGCTCGCCCCTTTATAAAGGAGAAAGGGGTCGCAGGGAAAACCCTGAAATGATTCCCGCCAGCCAACATCCAGAAACACCCCCTGCTTATCGCCCGTCGGAAAAAAAGGGCCAGGGCCTCTCCAAACCTGGGCCCTTTTTCGACAAGCCTCCTATTTCACCCAACCCAAAGTTTAATGCCGGGCCCTTTTCCCGTAAACGCATCAGTAGAGGGAAGAATCTTTTGGTGGGTTTTAAACCCCCACCAAAATGTCCCAGTCCCCAAAGCAGCGAATTTCCCTGAGTTTAAAAAGGGGGGAACAAAATTTGGGCCAAAAAAAAGGCCCGGCCCGGGTTCTGGGGCCCCCTTTTCCAAAAAACCCCTGGCCCCCAAACCCCCTGTCTTTCCCCCTTTCCTCCCCCTTCCGCCAAACCAAACCAATTCGTTCCCCACCCCCCGCTTAAAAACCTCCACCTTTGCCCCAAGTACCCCACAAACCCCCCAAAGCCCATTTTAAAAAATTCTCCCCTTTCCCCCAAGGGGTTTTACGACCTGCACGCCGGTAAGTGGGGGGGCAAAACAGCCAAACCTTTTGTTTTAACCAGGTTTTTTGGGGGCAGAAAAAAAAAACTTTAACCCAAACCATCCCAAAGGGCCAAAAAACCCCGGGAAAAGTTTCCTTTCCGGGCTGGGGGTACACCGATTTGGTTTCCCCCACGTCATGGGGGCCCCTTCCCCGCCCCCCAATACCAATGCCAAGCAGGCCCCTTCTTTGGGCCCGAAAAGCTCCCAGCCCCGGGCCCCCCATTCACAAAATTTTAAAGCGCGTTGTTTTGCATTTTGTTTTCCGTAAAAATCCCCTCCTGGACCAACCGACAAAAGGACTATTTAAAACACGGCCCAAGGGCCGGGGCTAAAATCCTGTGACATTTCACGGGGACTGGGGATGTCTCTGGTGTAAAGGTGGCTCTCCAGGGTCGGGGCACACCTTCAAAACCGCAGGGGTGGTCCCGGGGTTCCTTTTTCCCCCGGCCCCCCTGGTGGGTCACTGCCCAGAGAAACCAGGCCGTAATGAAAAATTTAAACTTTTTTGAGAAACCCTCCCAAAACACAGGTCAGGAGCTTTTGGACGGCTCTCCGCAAAAGAGAAAATGGAAACGCCCGGCTGGGTGAAAAAGAACCTTTTTGCCCGGGAAGGGGATTTCTTCAATTTAAAGGTCGGAAACTGCTGGCCACCCTTTAAAAGGGGGTTTGGGCCCACTACAATGATTGGGGTTTTTAAAAATTTAAAAGATCTTTAAAAAAAAAACCCGCTTTGCAAAATATGTTTTATTACAAATGTCCCCACTGATTTTGAAAATTTTCCCCGAAAAATAAATACATCACTTCTCAAATCTCTTTTAGCCCTGACCTGTTTATCCCTTTTTTCTCACTGGCTGCATCTGATTTCGCATCACATTCTGAAAACAGGTCAGAGCAGAGAACCCCTCCACAACAGCATGTTCGTATTGGAGGGTAGGGGGAGAGCTCTGGCTTTGTGTCTGTGCTGCCTGGCATTACTGTGTGTGCTGCTCCCTGTTCTCTACACAGTTGAAGAAAGCAGAGTGTGAGGTGATCAATTGATGTGACAGCAGGTGACCCTGTGTGATTCCTATAATCATGATGTGTCTGTGGAGCTGTGACTATACTATATAGGAACAGTATCAGGAGGGCATATGAACGCTTCATGCTCTGCTGTGATTGTGTCACATCCTGTGTATAGATAACACTTCACAGCTGCCCTGTGTGTACTATTCTGCACAGGATTTTGTTTGTTGCTGGAGATGTGGAGATTTGTATGCTACAGCAAGGGTGGTATAGGAACACTCTGCTGTCTCCGTGGAGCTGACAATTAACAGTTGATTTTCTAGCAGCACAAGAACTGCAGCAGTCCTAGGCAGGCCACACACAGGGTTAATCCTTGCAGCAAAACCCCCTCACCCCCCATGCGTATAGAAGTTATGGAGGAGAAGCTGTCTTGTGTGCTGTGGGGGGAGGGGGGAAGAGGAGGAGGAGAAGAGGCAGACAAGAAGCACGCCCCTCAATTCAAAAATCCTTTGCTACTTTACCATTGAAGCAGACTGAAAGCTTGTAGTGAGACAACTCCTTTAAGATCGGTAGGCTGGAGCACATCCCTTGCCTGGCACACGTCATGAACCTTGTAGGTCCAGGAATTTCTAAAGCGCTACCGGGTCGGGGATGCCTGCTGAGGAAGGCTCGAGGTCTGAGCTCGAACTTCCGTCATTTGCACCTGTTAGTCCCGCTGGCTGCGTTTGCAGTGTGTCATCGGCCTCCCCGTGCAACCGTTCATTGTTGACGTGACAACATGCTGGAATTCATTCCACCATGCTCCAGCGATTGGTGGCAGCAGCGCAATGCCATTACGCAGTACGAAAGTGACACATGGCCTGGACAAGCAGCGGTGTGTGGACCTCGGGGGTGTTGAGCCACGCCGAGAGTGGAGGCAGGTGAAAGAGCTCTGCACCATCTTTGACAGTTTTAAAAGAAGCCACATAATGGTCAGTGCGGACTATGCCCTTGTCAGCATGAGATTGTGGTGATCTTTGTCCTGGAACGTTCGTTGGACACTCTGAAACAACAGGTCCCGCCAGCGACGGAGGAGGAGACGGACAAAGATGCGGACACGGAGCCTTTCTCTCCGCCCAAACCCACAAGGCCCGACATTTTCACAATTTCTCGGTCTTCATTAGGCGTGGTTCGGGGTCCATAGTAGTCCCAAGGTGGCGATCAGTTTCGGGTGAATTTCTGGGGGGCAAGCCCAGGGCTGTTTTTGAAGCTGTTGCCGGAGGCGGGAGGAGGGGGGGGGTTTATTCCTAGTCACCGATGTTAAAAAGTCCCCCTGCCTTTGGAAAAGGGTTGGCGTAAATTTTGAGGTGGGGAGGAAGAGGAGGGGATCATTTTTGTTTGTCCCCCTCGCCCCAAAAGGTTTGGGGAAATTTAAAGGTCCATCTCTCAAAATTGAGTGCTTGGTGCTCCTTTTCCCCCAAACTTTGTTCCTTCATTAAGGCCATAAAACAAAAACAAAAGTTACGGGGTGGCCACCCCCCCCTCGATCCCCGTTAAAAAAGGCAAAAAACTCAGCATTTTCCCTTTCCCCACCCCCCCAAAAATTGGGAGTAAAATGGGGAAAATGGGGCCTTGCTGATTGATAAACCTGGAGACATCTGTTGCGTTTTTGCTTCACGTTCCCGAAATCAGGGGTTTGGAACAACATCAGCGACGTGAAGCTTTTTGATTTCCCAAGTAGCCCTAGCGGGGAGCGCAGCAGGGAGGGAAGGGGGGCAGAAGCCTAATGGGTGACCTCTGGCAATCTTTATTTACCACCTCACCAAAAGGCAGGGATAGGGACACTCCAAAAAAAGAGACCCGTTAAAGATCATGGGGCACGACTTTTCTTTGGGCTTTAACCCCCGAAAGTTTCTGTATTTTTGTTCCGGACCCAATAGGGCTTTTTGGGTTTTTTTTCCAAAAAGGGGCGAATTTGGGCCCCAGCTCGCATCGCCCCCCAAAAGAGGTGTTGGGCCTTTCCCAGCACAGCGGTTAAAATCTGAGCGGGGGCCTTTCAGAAAAGCCCGGGGAGTTTATTACAGACAAAAGCATCCCGGGTTTTTCCCAGTTTTTGTGGATCGTTTTGGAAATTTCTTAAAAATTTAAAAAGGGTTTGGTCTCTGAGATGTTGTGGCCCCAATTGGGGGGTCACCGAAATTTTGTTGCCGGTCTTCTGCACTTTCCTTTTTCAAAAAGAAATGGGTCCCCCTTGAAAAAAAAGTTTTTTAAAATGATAATTTTTACTGCAATTTTTTTCTCAGTTCCCAAAATTCTTTTGCTGGTTTTGTGGTGGGGGAACGTAAAAACAGAAAGGTTTCATAAAAAAAAGTTTCCATTTACCACTTATCTTTTGAATTTTTTTGCATTTCTTTTTTTTGGGGGTCTGTTGCTGTGAGATCCCTTTAATCATGGTCCTTTGGAAAAAATGTGGTTTTAAAGGGGCATTTCTCCCTCACAATTTTTAACAGTGGGGGGAAGTCATTTTTATAATTTTTTTTTGGTTTCTTTGCTTTGAATGCAGCAATATACAGGTACTTTCTAAAAAATGGGTTTCTCAAACATTTGTTCTTCAAAATTGTCAAGAGTGGTTAAAGGGTCATTTTTTGAATTTTTGGGGGGCATTTTGCTGTGAAATGCAGATACGCAGGTCCTTTTCAAAAAAATGGGGTTTTTCTAACGACATATGTTTTTCAAAATTGTAAAGAGGCTCAAGGGTTTGTTTTTGAATTTTTGGGGGAGCATGTTGCGTGAAAGAGCTATATTCGGGTCTTTTTTTTAAAAAAATGTGGTTTCTAACAGCATTTGTTTTCACAATTGTCAAGAGTGGTCAAGGGTGTGGTGCTAAAAAAAACAGGTTTGGTAGGACCTGTTAATGGACACATATTGCAAAAGACTTGTTTTTGCAAGATTTAACATAGCTAGCAATCCCTGTAGTGGACAACCCATTTGTAAAATTAAAAATTCCTCCTATTTTAAAAATGTGTTTTTAAATTAAACTACTAAAAAACTTGCATGTACAATTAGCGATAAAATTTTTTTAATTGTACAAGGGGGACGAAGACTTAACGATGGGGTTATTAGAGGCGGGGTGTAGGGGAGCACATTCGCCACCCCAAGAACAAGAAAATTTTCCCCCAACCTTGTTTTAAAACGAAAAAAAAAAAATCCCAAAAAAAGGGCCCCGGGGTGGAACAGGGGAAAACCCCCATCCCAGTGAAGCTAAATTGGCCCCACACTCTAGGAGGGGAAAGCCCCTTCATAGAGGCAGAAATTTCTAAGCGCCCCCAGGTCTTAAATTGTCTGAGGGGGCTGGAGGTCTGAGCTCACCTTCGCCCCCCGACCTGCTTAGCACGATGTTTTCGATGCTGATAAAAGGGGCATTTTTTTGCTGTTTTAAGGGATGAGGGACCCCTGTGGGTTCAACCGCCCCACTTAACTCGGGCCCGTCTGAACCTGCGCGTTAAAAGATGGGGTCGCCACCCCCCTTGTCTCCCCACCCCCACTGTAAGGGGCCCGCCGCTGAACCTCGTATCCCGTTTACACCCTCACCGCCTTGATCAGTTTTTCTGAATGCAGGATTGTAGACAGGCCTGTTGACCTAGGGGGACATCTGTTTCGTTTGCTTCACATTCAAATCCCCCCCGGGGAAAACAATGTCCCATAAATGGCAATTTTAATCTACCCGCGCGTTTGGAAACGATTTTTTTTAAATATACTTATGTTTTTTAAAATTTCTTTTTTAAAAAATTTTCTGTGATGGTCCATAAGGGCACTTTGGGGTTTTGGGGTCATGCGCTTACAGGATATGGATAGTCAATGTCCGTTTAATTAAAGGGTGGTTTAACGTTTCTTTTTCCCGCACTTTTTAAATCGGGGGGGTCATGGGGTTTTGGGGCTCATGCTGGGGCCCAGGACGGGTGGGTCTATGCCCGTGAAACTAAAAGGGTGGTTGAAGATTTTTTGGGGCACTTGTTAATCTGGGGTCGACGGTTTTGAGGTAAAGTGCGGTAAGGACATGTATGTCAATGTTCTTCAAGAAAATGTTGGGGTTAAAGACTTTTTTTTCCTGCATTTTTTTAATCTGTGGGTCAAAAGGTTTAATGGTCATCTGCGGTCCGGGGACAGGGATAGTCAATTCCAATTAAACTAAAATTGGTGGTTTAAAAGTTTTTTCCGGCACTTTTTAATTGCGGGTCAGATAGGTTTGGGGCTCATCTGCGTTCCAGGACAGGTATCAATTCCATTCAAGTAAGATGATGGTTCAAATATTTCTGTTTTGGTATTTTTAATTTGTGGGTCATGGGGTTTAAGGGTCGGCTGTGGTACAAAAAAGGGATAGTGAAGGTTTGGTTTTTTTTTCTGTGGTTTTTAAACCAAAGTGTGTTGCCAAAGTGTCCCGTATCCTTTTTAAAATGTTGGGGTAAAAGCCCTGTTTGGGTATAAAATAAAGGGTGTTTTTCCTCCCCCATAGACTTTAAGGCCCCATCGGCATAACTATTTCGATTATCAGATATCACTGATAATTGACAATATGACTATCGCCCCCGAGACGATAGCGAGTAATGCTCATCACTAGTGTCCCGACTAGCAGCTGCAAAAAATAGCTTTTGATGCCAGTAAAGCTCATATTGCTTTTTAAAGTGACTTAGGTAAGGGCAAACCAATTACAAACTGCTAATTTTTCTGTCCCATAATTGAGATATGATCTTTGTAGCGAGAATACCCCTTTAATGCAGGACTGTCCACAAAACAAAGAGTTATTTCAGAAGAGTCAATTCCAAAGGTTGCTCTTGGCTGTGTACGAGGAGACATTGTACTTTCTTCTGCACAGCAACCTCAGGAGGTAAGTAAATCCTTTAGTCCTAGACTCCATTCATTAATATTTCCATCTTGGTGTATTGATTTCCCCCGGCGCTTGACCTAAACCCCAGTTTTTTTTTCCCCGGGCAACAAAATAAAATAAAAAAAGAGCCAAACAGGGGGAATTTTTTGGTCCGGCCACGGCGGCTTAAAGCTGCGCAAAGTTTTAATATCAGGCAGAAAAGTAATAATGTTTATGGTGATAAAGAAATCCCCCCCTTCAGCCGCCGATTTTTTTTGAATTTAAAACCGAAAAAACGTTCAAACTCTCCTTTGTCATATTGATTAGGAAGCCCCGAAGCCTTAACTTTGTCGGGATGGAGCCATGTCATTGGTTTACAGTTATTAATTTGTGCCTTTGCCGGGTTCAGGGCTGGAAAAGATTGGAGAAAAGTTATTTTTTAACATTTGGAAAATATTTGTCATTGTGAAGCCAACAAATTTCATGGTTTTGTCTTATTTTTGTAGCTATTGTATAATGAAAAAGTATCATGAACAACGAAACCCCTGGATAAAGTCTCTGACCATGTGTCAACAAAGCCCGAAAAACTCAGAAGAGGAGCTGGAGTCCAGATGAAACAGAAATTTAAGGGTTTGTCTGAGATTTTAATAACCACATGTACAGGCAGGGACTGGTGTATAATAAAAAAAAAATCATTGCATCTCTCTTCCACTACGGGTTTGCAAAGCAGGAATAAACCTCAGTGGGCCCCTGGCTATTGTAGGCAGAAAGCAAGACAAAGAGTGCAAAGATCATGTGCAGTATGTGCAGACATGTACCATAGCTGTAGAAATAGCCCCACCAATCAACTTCACTGGTGGGCCCCAATAATCAACTTCACTTGTATTCTCCAAGAATCAACTCGACTGGAGGGCCCCAAGAATCAACTCTACACTGGGCTCCAAGAATCAACTTATGGTGGGCCCCGAGAATCAATTTACGGGTGGCCCCCGGAAAATTTTCAAGTAGACTGGGGGCCCCCAAAAACAACCGCTGGGGGGCCCCCAAAAATTGGACTCACTGGTAAGCTCAAAAATCAACTCTGGTGGGCCCCAAGAATCAACTTCATGGTGGGCCCCAAGAATCAACTAATGGGGGCTCCAAGAAAAAACTTACTGGTGGGCCCCAAGAATCAACCCAGGGTGACCTCAAAAATCCTTCTGGTGGGCTCCAAAATCAACTCTACTGGGGGGGCCCCAAGAAAAAACCCCCATGGGGGCCCCAAAGGGAATAAACTCTATGGTGGGCCCCAAAAATCACCTTACGGGTGGGCCCCAAAAATAAACCCCCTGGTAGGCCCCAGAATAACTCCTTTGTTGGGCCCCAGGAATCAACTCCATAGGGCTCCAAAGATTAAACTCTATGGGGGTCAAAAATCAACTCCAAAGGGGGGCCCCAAAATAAACCCCCCGGTGAGGCCCCAAAATAAAAACTCCATGGGGGCCCAAGAATCAACTCCACGGGTGGGCCCCGGGAAAAAAACCCACTGGTAAGTGCCAGAATCTACTTCACTAGTGGGCCCCAGCATCAACTCACCATAGGCCCTAGGCACCGGAGTCCGACACTGGGGGAAAACCAGGGGGTTCTTATATTCTACTCCTTAATGTGACTGTGTACCAAACTCCCAAATAACACAGAGAAGCACATCTCCCTGACACCCATACAGGGGCCAACCGTTATCAAAAATGGGTTGGTTTGCAAGAGGACCTGCAATGAGTTCTCATACCCCAAATGAAGTGACAGTGCAGACACCCCTGCTGAATCTATTGTTTTCATTAAAGGGGTTGGCTCACTAATTGATTATCTTTCCCTCAGCCCTGTTTTCTTGGTTTCAGTTTAATTAAGGGGTGTGTTTACTGGCTTCTATTTGCTGCAGTAAAAGGGCCAGTTTGTAGCTAAGAAACCATTGCGGACCTTCAGGAGGAGATCAAAATGTTGTGCTATAGTGACTGAGGACTGATGCACCCCTACAAGGGGGTATTTGAATGGGTAGGACATGTTAAGGGGACACTTATTACAAGTGACTTTTTTTGCAAAATCTTTAAAAAAAAAGCAGGAATCCTTGTAGCGAGACAACCCCTTTAATAGTCCTTGTGAATTTTTTATATGCAACTGAGACTTTTCAAAAAGTTTTCAGTTTTATCATCCGACCTCTTCTTCTAATATTGTGATACATTAGCTACAAAGCCAAAACCCTCTAACTATGTTTATGACCACCCCAGATACAAAGCTCCGGATTAAGTGTAAGTGCGGATGGATTTTTATCAGTCTTAATTTCTAACATGTGCTTCCTTTTGGAGCGCACTTCTCCGCATATGGTTTTCATCATCATCCACTTTTAAGTTGCCTGAAACACACTTCTGGAATGGCTGGAGCATTTGTTTTCTAGTTTACACCAGCTTCAGTAATGATGTGCACAGTTAAGTGAAATGATTAAATCTCGGCATGGCCAAATACCTTTCCGTACGTCTAACATTGCACGCCTGCCAGCATTGGCAGTGGCCAAGTAAAATTAGTTATTGCTGCTCAAAAGTACTTTTCGCCTTAAAAAAAAAAGCAATTTCATTGGACCATACCAAAAAATACCAACTTATTCTAAAAGTAGCGGATGAAAGAAAACCCAACAAATGTTAATGGGGTAAATTTTAAGAATTTATAAAACCGTCTCAACCCAAATTTAACCCGCTTCCTAAGGTTCTTTCCCGCAAGCTAGGCGCATTCATCATCTTTCCCTTCAGGTTGGGCCCCGGGTTTTTTCATTACCTTTGTTGGAGCACAACGATCTCTTTGTCTGAACTTTTTCCCCCTATGGTGGGAGGAGTGCCATTTAATGACTGCCCTGGCAATTCGCATTTTTTTAAGTTAAAGTAAGGAAATAATTATTGGAAACCCCCTTGCTGATTGGTAGTTTTCCACCTGAAAAGACATGCTTATAAGTTTAAGGGTAGGTTAATTTTGAATTGGGATGAAAATCCATATTTTAAATCCAGAAAACACTTGTATAAATGTTTTAAATTTATTTTTGTTTTGCGTGAGAAATAAGTATTTATTCCCTTGGCAAACAAGACTTTTTCTTGGGGCAAAAACCCCTTTTTGGGGAAGCACAGCATCAGATGTTTTTTTGTAGTTATGAGAGGTTTTTGGGACTTTTTAGGAGGAATTTGCTCCATCCTTTCCGTCATTCAAAACATTAAGATTTTTGGGTGGCGTTGGCAACTCGGGTTAATCCCCTCCATAAATTTTCTATTGGGGTTTGGTTGGGAGACTGGCTAGGTCACTCCATGACCTTAAGGCTTTTTTTTGACCCTGCTTTGTTGCCTTGGCTGTTTTTTTGGGGATTGTTTGTTGGAAGACGCTCACGAACCATTTTTTAAAGTTCTCGTGGGGGAAAAGGGGGTTGACATGAGGATTTTATGGTCATGGGTTTAAACCATTCTCCCACTAAAGCGGTGAAAATTCCTATGCCCTTGCAGAGAAACACCCCCCAAAAACATAGGGCGGGCATGTCCCCCAAAAAACATGTCCCAATCCCAACCCAGTTTTTTTGGGCTATTTTTTTGCAAAACCATTTTTTTAGCCTTTTTTCTTGTTTTAAAAGACTGTCGCACCAAAAATAGGTGCATTATACGCCGGGAAAGAATTTGTAATGTGCCCAAATTGGGCGCTATGGCCCGTGCGCAATGGCCAAAGAGGTGCATTTTAGTTTTTCGGCTCCATGAGCAATGCACCTTGTAGGCGCATTTCTTAATACCAATGAATGCTATGCACCTTTTTTAAAGCAAAAAAAGGCCTTTTTGGT
This sequence comes from Phyllomedusa bahiana, assembly GCA_025379985.1. Classification (NCBI taxonomy): domain Eukaryota; kingdom Metazoa; phylum Chordata; class Amphibia; order Anura; family Hylidae; genus Phyllomedusa; species Phyllomedusa bahiana. The sequence goes on along the minus strand of JAODAL010034023.1, from coordinate 6,985 downwards.
TGGTGGGTTTTCCCAGCCCGGGGGGTACCATCCATAGGTAAAAACCCCCTGGGAGTAGCAACCCAGTTGGCAAATTGATAGGCTACATTTTGGTTGGTGGACCCCTTAGGTAGGTTGTGGTAGTTGGGCCCCTTTATATAGGCTGAAAAAGTTAGGGACCCCCTTTAGGGAGTATCAGGCAGTTAGGGCTTCCTTTTTAAAGTAACAGGCGTTTTGGTAGAATCGATAGTTAGGGGCCTCCCTTTTTGGGAGTGTGAAAGGGGCGGGGCCTCCTTGGGGTTTGGAGAAGGGCCCGTGAGTTAGGTAGCGGGCCCCCTGTAGGTTAGGTACAGGGGGCCCCCCTTGAGTTAGGTAGCAGGGCCCCCCTTTGGTTAGGTGCAGGGCCCCTTTTGGAGTTTAGGTAGTCAGGGCCCTGTAGGGTTTAGGGCCCGGGCCCCGGGGGTTTTGGGGAGCCTGGCCCTGTGGGTTTAGGTATTTGGGCCCCCGTGGGGTTTAGGTAGCCAGGGCCCCTGTGGGGGTTTTGGTAGCCAGGGGCCCCCCGGGGTTTAGGTCCAGGGCAGCTTTTATGTATATATATAAAAAAAAAACCAAAAAAAAACCAAACATCCCTTCCCCGCTCCCCTCTGCTGCTCCGACCTCTCGCCCCGGGTTCTACCTCCCGATAGGCGGGGCGGTGAAGGACGTCACCCCCCGCCTATCAGCATAGGGGCCGGCGCCTGGCAGGGTTTTGGGCCCAGCGCCTTCACCTGCCAGGGAGTCAGCGGGGCGCGCGCGCGCCCCTGACAAAACCCCGCGCCCCCGGGGGGTCTGGAAAAAATCCCCGCTCCGGGCCCGGCTCTGACGCTCGGGGAAAGGGCCGGGCTGCAGAACCGCTTTTCGCGGAGGGCCCCGGGGGTGGCGGGGGACGCCCCGGGGCCCCCCCACGGGGACCCCACCCGTGGACCAGCCCGGCTCCTGTCTTTTTCCACCGGGGCCCTACGGAGTAAAGGGTTTTACCCCCCTTTTGGGGCCCGCCCTTTTCCCCACAAGACATATCCAATACTGAAGCTTTATTCCTTTTTTTAGTATTTCTTTTTTTCAAAAAACCACACTTATTGGTGTACAACGGTAAAAAAGCATTTAGATTGCGGTTTTGTGGCTGCCAAAATTTTTTGGAATATACAGCCCTAAACAAGTTTGGGTCATCCTACAATCCAAAAAATCCCCGTAGTTTTTACGCTAGAGTTGAACTGGATAGAGATAGATTGACCGGCGGAGATTGAAATCCTGCTACTTTTGAGAGACCGGCCCTTTGTACGTTTTTGTTTGAAAGAGTCATCCCTTTAATTACCAAATTTTAACCATTAAACATCCAAACTAGGAAAACTGGTCTTTACCCCGGTAAAAATATTACCTAAAAACATATTCCAGACATTCACGTACCTTATAGAAACCAAAGAAAAATTAATTTGCCATTTAAAAACCCCCTTTAGCAAAGGGGGTTTAAGTTGAAAATCCATTTTTTATTCTATTTGAAAAAAAATTTTTTCATTATGTCACCAACTCTGTCCCTAACTTCCCCCAAAATGCCCTCATATTTCCCCCTACACGGGCCCCCCTTTTCCATTGGACACATAGGCAGTTGCCCCGGGGGCCCCACAAGTTAGGAGCCCTGGTGGGGTATGCTTTCCCGGGAAAGCAAGAAACATACTTGGATCCCCCGTTTTGGGTTTGGTTATTTAAATGTTTGTGTTTTTTAGGGGGGCAAACAGTTAAAAACCATAGGGGGAAAGGGGCCAAAGGCTCCGCCCTGCCCAAATTGTCTTGTGACTCAAATCCGGTGTCCAACATAATGGTGTGATGATTGCCGCCCGGGGCCCCAAAAACGTTAAGACAGCTCGCCCTAGACTCTGTAAAAATCCTCTCTGTGGCCTCCCTCTAGCATCCCTTTCCGCTTTCAAACCACTCTCGACTCCCTGCCCCTTAATCCTCATTCCCCTCAAATTTTCCCTGCCTCTCCCTCTTCCCAAACCCCCATTTCCCACAAATTTAAATTCAAGTTTTCTAGCCCGACTACAAGGTTTCTATAATCTTCCTCTCCAAAAAATCGCCTTAAAAGACGCCCCCCCGTCTTTTGGCTTTGCTGCAGTTAGTTTTTGGCGGCTCCCGGCCCGCAGCAGTACTTGGAACGGGGCTGTCTACAAGCCCCCATCCCAGCGAGCCTCTGCAAGCACGGGGGGCAGGGGGAAAACCCTTTACTCCCCGGTGCTTAACCCCTTTTTTGACGCGTTCGTCACCGCAGCGCAAAACAAAGGTTTCCCTGTCTGTCAGGTGAGGAAAACCCGGTGACCCGACGAGCCCTGGGAAGGCCCGCACAGTCAGCCCTTTGGGAATAGGTACCCCCGGGCTGTTGTGTAAGAAAACCAGCGAAAAGGGGGGACGTGAACTGCCCTGATCACTGCCTGTGTAGCGGGGCACAATTACAATGTATTAGATATATGAATATGCTAATACATTACTAAGTGTAAAAAAAAAAAAAAAAAGAAAAAAAAAAAAAAAAAAAATAAAAACAGTTCTTCCTTCATGGGATTTAAAAAAAAAGTAAAAAACATAAAACGTGTAAATAAATAAATAATAAAATAAAAATAAATTTTAAAAAAACGAAAATTTTGATAAATTACCCACACAAAAAACCCTACCTATTGGTTCCCCACGACCAAAAAACCTTAGAATTTTTTAATAAGTTTTTTAAATGTAAAAATTTAAAGGGTTTAAAAAAAAAAATATATATATATTTTTTTTAAATTGAAAAAAAAATTCTGCAATTATTTATAAGTGAATTTAAACTATTCCCCCATAAAGAAGAAATCGTCTCGAATAAAACGAGGCCTCATCCAACTGCGTCACTGAAAAAATAAAAAAGTTACAACTGTTGAAACGCAAGAAGGCAAAAACTAAAAAAATGTTCTGGTCATTAACTACTTTTCTGGCATGCGGCTTAAGGGGTTAAAGGGGTTAATCTTTGCAATTTCCGCTCCTCGCAGGACCTTCTTCTCTGCTCTTCCCGTGTCAGCTCATCACACAACCGTCTCCAAGGCTTCTCCCGTGCTTCTCACAGGGGCGTAGCTATAGAGGGTGCAGAGGCAGCAGTCGCTAAAGGGCCCTGCAGCCTGAGGGGACCCAAAAGCTTTTCTCGGACAGGAGGAGACACCAGCATCATAAGAAGCACATGGTAGCTGTGGGGCCCATTTCACTATTTGCACAAGGGCTCAGAAGCTTAAAGTTATGCCTCTGGCTTCCCCCATACTCTGGAGCTCACTACCACACATCAGACTCTCCTCCACCTTTTAAAATTTAAACCTGAGATCCGATCTTTTTCGGAGCTCCCCCCTAAAATTTCCCCCTTCCCGCCCCTACAAAAGGGGATTGTAGTTGCAAGCTTTTGTGGGCGGGTTTTCCTCTCTTTTCGTATTATTTTTGTTTTTTTGTGTTAATTTTGCTTTTGCCGGGCCCTCATTTTTTAATTTTTCACCCCCTTTGGTTGTACAGTGTCCTGGATTTAAAATACGGTTTTATAAAATAATAATAAAAATTTAAAAATTTAATAGTTTGGGAAAACCCTTAAAGCTTTTTAAAAATCAAGTTGGGTTTTGGGGGAATAGAGGCCTTTTTTTTTCTATTTTTTTAATTTTTTCTAAAAAACTTGCTTTTATTGTTTTTCCTTCTTAGTTTGGGGGTTTAAAGGGGTTTTTTTTTTTCATTATAAAAATGGTGTTTAAAAGGGGGGACAGTGAAAAAAAGCAACTTTGAAATTGGATGCCCTTTAGAAAAGTGTCTTGTTTGCACAGTTTTTTCCTTATCTTTCGTTTTTTTGTAAACACGCCCCCCATCCCGGTCGGATTCCGCCCCCTTTTGCATGTGATGGGCCCTCCCGGCTGTGAGAGAGGGGAAAAAGGGAAGGAGAGAGAAAAAGTGCAGGAGAGAGAGAGAGATTTGCCTGTTACTGACACGATCAGAGGTCCTGAAAGCAGAAGAGATCGTTTTGCGGTCCATGTAAAACAAACAATAAAGCGTGTATTTTTGTTCTGCAGATCTGTAGAGGTGGAGGTGGTAATAATCTCCCGGGATAATCCCCTGTTGTGAGAGAGGAAAAAACCCCCTCCCCCAAAATCCTGAAGTCAAATGGCCTTTTCAAATTTACAAAGTAGAGAGAGAGAGGAGTAGAAATGTATTTTTAAAACACTATGGAGTTACATTTTGTTTTTCATTTCCCAAAACGTTTTCCTTTTAGTCTCCGACAGCTAGAACCCTTCCCCTCACCCGTTCACACAAAAAAGAATTCTCATGTGCACACTTTGGGGCTTTGTCTGCAGAGAAACTCCCTTCTGGGGGAAAGAAACACGCCCTACATTTCATAAGTTTCGGGCTTAGAACCATTTATAAACGGCTGCCAAATGATGAAACGATAAAACCCCTTTAATGTTTTTGAAAAGGTAGATTAAAATTCCCCCTAAAAAGTTTTTTTTTGAGGGCTTCATTTTGGATCAAGACCCTTGTTAAAAGGAAATTGGGAAAAAATTTAGCTTTGAGCCTTCCTGAATGTTAATTTTCTCTCTAGCCCTATCCCCAGCACTAACCGAAACCATAATGCTCCCCCCTAAAATTTTTGGGGTTCAAGGTTTTTTTAAAAATTAAATTACTAGCTATTCTCCCAAACCCCTTCCATTCCTCTCCCTGTAAATATTTGTCCATCAACTATCTTGGGTATCACTTTCGCTTTCCCCCCACGTTACCCCCCTGTTGTTGGGGACTGGGAGTGACATCGGGTTTACATTGGATGTTTTTTCAATTCTGATTCCCCTTAACACTGGGGTAAGCTAGGAAAAAACCGGAAAAATGATAAAAAGATTTGGGCGCATGGGCTTTAAGTAATATGGGCCTGGAAACACAAATCCAGAGCATCACAAAAGGTAAGTTAAACCCATTGAAATCCTAGAAAACCCCAACCTAAAACTTAAAACCCAATTTAGGGGAAGTGTTTTTTTTGTGGGGAAATTTTTGCCAAAAATTTGATTTGAGCCAAAATGAATCAGAACCCGTTAGGTTTGGGGGTTTTAAATTTGTTCGACCAAAAAAAAATTTTCAAACCTCTTGCCCAGGGATTTAAAAATTGCCCAAACCTGCTAAAGGGAATTGGGAAAATACAATCTTGCCTTACCTGAGAAAGCTCAGGCAGCAGCTTCTAAGGGCTGGAGCTCAGGAGAGAGCACAGTAAATTTTGATTTTTTTGTCTTTTCCCTTTAGACAAAACCAAAAATTTACCACTGGGGCCATTTTATGAGCCTGTTTTAAAATAAAACCCCCATATGGTTATTTTTTGGGGGGTAAGTCTATGTGCTACACCTGTAATCAATTTTCAAATTATATAGTTGTTTGGCCCAAAAAAACAGATAAACCCCGAGCCAAAATATTTTCCTACAACTTTTGATTTTAAAGGAAAGGGAAATAAAATCACTTAGGGGCTTCATTTTAGCCCAAAAAAATTTCCTTTTTTCCCGGAAATCCAAACCGGGAATAGAATAAATTCCTGGATCAGGACCCCTTTTCCAGAATCCTGGTACTATTAAAATTTTTTATATTATTAATCTAGAAAAATTTTTCCGAAACCCCTTTTCCCCGAAAACCTGGTCACCCTTTTAAATTGGGTTTTATTATTAATCTAGAATTTTAAACCCGACCCCCCCCTTTTCCAGAAAACCGGTCAAATATAATTTTTATATTATTACATCTTTGAAATGTTTTCCAGAATCTTTTCCCGAAAACCTGGAAAACTATAATTGTTTATTTTTACATCTAGAAATGTATCCAGACCCTTCCCAAATTTGGGCACATAACTTTGGGTTTTAAATTTTTAAAATCTAGAAATGTAAACCAAATCTTCTCCGAATCCTGGACACAAAAACTTTTTTATTATTACACCTAGAAATGTATCCAGAACCCCTTTTCCAGAATCCTGGTCACTATAACCTTTTAATTTTTCATCTAAAATGTATCCCGACCCTTCTCCAGAATCCTGGTCCTATAACTTTTTATATTTTACATTAGAAATGTTCCAGGGCCCTTTTCCGTATCCTGGGCACTATAACCTGTTAAATTATTACATCTAGAAATGTATCCAAAACCCCTTTTCCCGGGCCCGGTCACTTTAAAAAAGGGTTTTATTATTTTCATCTAGAAATGTATCCGGGCCCCTTTTCCAGTATCCTTTTCACTAGAAATTGTTATGAAATTACATCTAGAAATTTATCCAACCCTTCTCCCGGGAAACCTGGTCACTATAACTTGTTATATTATTCCCTTTTAAAAAAGATCCAGACCCTTCTCCGAAACCCAGTCACTATAAATTTTTTATATTATTACCCTCAAAAAAAGTATCCCCGAACCCCCCTTTTCCCCGAACCTGGTCACTATAACTTGTTAATTAAAAAAAATCTTGAAATGTCTCCAGACCCTTTTTTCCCCAGAATCCCGGTCCTATAACTTGTTATTTCTTACATATAAAATGAAACCAGAAAATTTTCCCCCCAGAATCCCGGTCACTAGAACTTTTTTTTATATTATTTAATTAAAAAGTATTTCCCGACCCTTTTCCAGAATCCCCGGGGTTTAAAGAATGCAGGGTTTGGGTCCGCTGGACCCCCGCAAACGATGGTTAAGCCGTACCAGGGGACGGAATCTAAGTAAAACCCCGGTTTTTTACCAAAAGCCCGCCGCCAAAGGCCCGGGGTGGACTTGATGCGGAGAACTTTCCAGGTCGTCCCACGGCGTGACTTTCTTTTCCGGGGGCAGCCAAGGCAGTGGCCCTGGTACAGAATGTGAGGCTTTGGGGGAGTGGGGACAGGCAGGAGGTTTAGGACGGCGGGCAAATGGGTTTTTTTTGGGCAGGGAAAAAGGAGCTTTGAGGGTTCGGTACAAAGGAAGTCTGACAACGAGGCCCAAGAAACTT
>JAODAL010034022.1:0-44822 GCA_025379985.1 Phyllomedusa bahiana | reverse complement strand
TAAAATTCCGCAAAGCATTGTAAAAAAATCATTGTGGTTCCCGGAAGGGGTTTTGTTCGCAGTTATTTTGGCTAAAGGTTGTGCTACCTGTAGGGCCCCTGGGGGTCCCAAAAATTTTGTGGGCCCCCTTTTTGGAGTTTTTGTGTGAAATATCAATGATTTGATTTTTGTCTCATTCTGTTTGTTTTTTTTTCATTGCAACCCAAAAAAAAATGAATATTTAATACCAAAGAATTGTGATTGCAATCATTTTCGGGAAAGAAACTGAGTTTATCTGACGGAATTGCAGGGGCCAATATTTTTGGGCCACCCTGTAAAATAACACCCCCGGCCATTTATTAGGTACCCATCTAAGTAACGGTTTTGGACCCCTTTTGCTTCAGAATGCCTCAATTCTTGGGCATGATCAAAAAGGTGGGAAGCATTTCAGAGATTTTGGCCATATTGAAATGAGGCATACACAGTTCCGGCGATTTTTGGCTGACACCCATGTGCGAACTCCCGTTCCCCCACATCCAAAGTTTGCTCTATTAATTGAGATTGGTGACGGGACCTTTGGTACGTGAATCATTGCATTTTCAAGAAACCAGTCTGAGATGATTCCAGCTTTTGACATGGTGCATTATCCTGCTGAAAGAAGCCTCAGATGTTGGGTACTTTTGTGGTATAAAGGGATGGGCTGGCAAGCAAACAATACTCAGGTAGGCTGTGGCCGTTCCTGACAACGATCCTCAATTGGCACCCAAGGGGCCACATAGCGTGACACAAAGATATAATATTCCCCACACCATGAAAAACACCACACCAACACAGCCTGATAACCGTTGATACAATGGCAGGATGGACGACCACATGCCTTATGTTGTTGACGCTCAAAAATTATGACCTACCATCCGAATGTCGCAGCACGAAAGAAATCGTGACTTCATCAGATCCAGGCACGTTCGTTAACATCTTCTACTGTCCCAATTTCGATGAGCTTGGGCTAATTGGAGACTACAGTTTCTGTTCTTTGATGAAAGGAGGTGGCACCGTGTGGTCTTCTGCTGCTGTAGCCCACATCTGACCTCAATGTTTGCAGGAATGTGCTTTCAGAGATGCTCTTCTGCCATACCTTGGTTGTAAAGGGGGGCTATTTGAGTACACTGTTGCCTTTACTATCACTGACTCGAACCAGTCTAGCCCATTCTCCTTTGGACACTACTGGCCATCAACCATGGCATTCTCCGCCCATACAGGACTGACGCTCACGATGTTTTTCTTTATCGGACCATTCTATGTAACCCCTAGAGTTGGTTGTGCGTGTAACATCCCAGGGAGGCAGCAGCAGTGTCTTGTAAATACTCAGGGACCAGCCCTTCTAGGGCACCAACAACCCATCGCCCACGTTAAAGGCACTAATAATCACCTTTCTTCACCAATTATAACTGATGCTGGTTGAAAACTGCAGGAGTTTGTCTTGTCCAGTCTTATATGCCTAAATGCATATGAGTTGCCGCCATTGTGATTGGTCTGATTAGAAAATTAGAGTGTTATACGAGCAAGTTGAGGGACAGGTGTAACTTATTTATGTTGGACGTTGGTGAGTGTATACTATATGTATATACTATTAATTTTTTTTATAGTAGTTTATATATATTTTAATCAGTATGGGACGTAGTATCAAGCAGTTTGTATTCCACCCCAACAATCAATATGGTTGTATTATTTATTTGTTTTTTTGTGGGGGGGGGGGGGGGGGGGCGAGACATATTGGTTATTTGGTGCCCAAAATGTGTTTAGACAACTCACAATAGTGCTGGGTCTGACGTCTAGTGATTAACCGTGTGATGACAGTAGCGGCTAATGTTTTCCGATCACATGTGTACCTATGCTCCTTTTGATGCATACTATTATCTTATTTGTTGCTGGCAGGTGCTTTCTGGCACTGATTGCCATCATTCAATATCAAGTTCATTTCCATGACCGTTTTACCATATTTTCCCATTTTGGGTAATGTTTTCCTACATTCATCACTTTACATTTATTTATACCATATTACAGAAAATTTCTTGTAATACTTGTAAACATTGTAGGGTATGTTCACACCGCTTAGTTTAATGCTTCTTTTTCAGCACTGATTGTAAACCTAAACAAGGCATGGGTCCAAAACAAAGGGGGGGGGGGAAGAAGTACAAGTTTTCTTATTATACTTTTTCTGTCTGTAGGTTTCATTACTGGTTTTGGCTTACAATCAGTGCTGCAAAATAAGCTGTTTGAACCTACCCTTCCAAAGACTTGTTGTTCTCACCACACTCACAATTTTATCCTTCCCCCACATGTAAGGGCGCTTTCCTTGGTGTTCACAAACTTATTTCAACAGGGACACAAAGCAATCTACCAGTAGTTTATAACACTACATATGAAAAAGAACTACAAATGGCAATACAAGAAGCATTAAGGGAGACATGTATGATTTTTGGCACCCAGGCGCCATTTTTTTAACGTGCGTTTGTAGTGTAGATGGCGCCTGAATCTATTAACCTGTTCTAGTGAGGGTCATAGATTTAGCGCTTTCTAGCTACAAATCAATGCTTCTAGCTCAGGTAAAACCCCTTTTTATTGTGGTTTACTTGTCAGACAGTATTATGCTTGAAATTTGCTACAAATATTGTGTAGCTTTGTTGGTCTGTAGTGCGACACGACTCCAGCACGTCCCCGATTTTCAGGTGATGTTTACAAAGTGCCGCGGCGAGCTATGTAATATGCCTGATATTCTTCGGGCTCCCAGTACTCTGGCGCCAGCCCGCATTCATACATGTCGGCACCTAAATGTGTTCGTATATGGTAAGCCATTCTTCTTAAGAAGCCAATATAGAAACAAACCTATTGATGTGTCCACTTTTCTAAGTGAGTGAGATGTTGCAACTCTTGTGATCTTTTACTTTTAATTAGTGGAGGGTTCTTATTTTACGTAATAATGCATGATTATTTTTTCCTTTTCCAGATCAGTGCAGCAATAATAGGAGTCAAACCCAGTTGCTGAACTCTCTGACTGCTGCTCCTATTATTGCAAATGTATTCCGGGTGTACAATGCATCACTGAGCCAGAATTATAGAAACCAATGCTCAGGGGCCAGGAAGTAAAACTGTCACTTAACGTTTGAGATTCAACTTAGTGAATCTCTATTTAAATCTTGAGGGAAAGTTAGTGGAAACAAGAGTGTACCTCACATGTGGCATATTTTATTTATGAGTTTTGTACAGAGAGATTAAAGCTGTACCTATCACTCATGAAGTAACATGAAGACTAAGCTACAAACACTTTATTCAAATATGTTCATTAGGAAACATCAAGCATTTCACCTGTAACTCAGTTTTTTTTTTAATAAAAAAAGCGCTGGACCCTTTTAGACGGGCAAAGTCGGCTAACATGAACAGCTTGATGGATCACCTGTGTTGGACAGTTGTGGTGTGAAAGTAAATGTTTATGAGCTGGAAGAGTCCCCTGTGAGGGGTGGGAGCCACACCAAAGTTTACATCATGTGCACTCCGCAGCAAGTGTAATATAAGATGTCGCTGCTGTGCTATGGAGTGAGGATGGCACGAGAAGAATCAGTTTGAACTACTTGTCACGTATGTTTCGTGGTTGGCGGCCTGTTGGCCTGTTGTACTGTATGTAGTTAGGAGACTCAAATTACCTGTACATCAGCAGCTGATATCTTCAGCTACCCATGCACAGTTGGATATCTTCCATAACATGATAAGGATCTCCTGAGTTGCAACACGTAAAGTAAACATGTCCCCCTGTGTAATCACTGAAGTTAATAAGTTTTGGCCATGGGCGATGCAGCTTGGGCAAGCTTCGTAGTATACAGCATGGTTCCCATGCTGCTGCAGATACACATCGCGCGGGCTGGAACCGCGTGTGAGCCCACACATGTCAGGATCACAAATACCCGTATGTCTTTTGCAGATTATTGTCCAAAATTCCCTATAGGACTTATGGGTTGTTCCAGTGTCCGAAAGGGGTTAGACCAGTGTATTCCCTGGGTCACAGTATGATGCCGTAAATGAGAAATGACGTTCACTTTCTTTCAGGTGCTTACACGGAGAATACTGAACTGAATAGGAAGCCCTGGCTGTCCTGTTCAACAGCAGAACGTTTGTGCACGCAATATATCGCACATGTAACGCAGCCTTAATGAGATACACTTGTAGCATAGTTTATGCCCCCCTTGCTGAGGGCAGTACACTGCTAGTGTCAGACCTGCTGTTTCCAGCGCTGTGCCCACTTTATTTGTTAAGATGCTGTAGTTTTCGTGTGTATTATTAATGCTCAAAATCTGGCACGTTTTCCAGCCAGAAAAGTAATCTAGATGAGTCATTCAAAGAAGTCAGTTTTTTTCAAACTCCGCCCATCTCGAGGCTTAGCCCCGCAACACCTCACATGCTAAAACATATTACTTTATGAATAGGTAGAAGAACATGTGAATAACTGTCAGTGGGCTGGGGCTCAACACTTACTCATGAATAAGTTTTGAGGAGCGTAATGCTCTAACAATTAAAGCATATTTCAGACATAAGTGGGCACAGCGCTGGAAACAGCAGGTTGACACTTGCTCTGTACCTGTCACCTCAGCATGGGGGGAATAATCTATGTGACAGGTTCCCTTTAATAGGACATGTTGACACAATTGGAGTGAGTAGGTGAAGGAGGGACCGGATGGATATTTCCCCAAAATTCATGGTCACCACTGCTTTTTAACTAAGCCTAAAAGCACAGAGAATTTTTGTGACTGCTCTTAATACAAAGTTTACTGCTTCTATAATGTCAGAAGAATTGCCCCATTATATATCATAAGCATATTATGACTTAAAAGTTTCATGAAGGGGACCTGACCTTAGTGTTTCGCGTCAAGAAAAAAAAATTCCATGATGACAAGATAAAATAATGCGGCCACCTTGGATGATGGGAGAGATACAAACTTAGTCCAGGACTTCTGTAGGTGACTTCCTTTCAATTATGCCATAGTGAATCAGTCCTCTAATTTCTTAATAGATTGTTACCTTAGTGTACTACTTACTCTTCTATGATATGTATCCTCTAGAAAATTACCTTGACCTATGTTTAATGTTACCTTATGCAATGAGGTATTCATGTACACTTGCAGGGTTATAGGCACACTCACCCCCACTGGTTGTTCTGTTAAATTCACCAGGGATCCACTGCAGGCTGCTGCAGCAGCTGCCTGTTATGGCTCAAAATGTTGTTTGCATGTGTAACTCACCCAATTCATATTAAACGACCAACGGACAGATAATAAGCCACAATCTAGCTAGCAAAATGCCATTCACAGCCAGCAACTATACGGAAATAAATCACCTCCACAAGTGTTACAGCTAAGAGAGCGTGCATGGGTCAACTATAAATGCAAAGAAACAAGTACAAAATGATTCTTTGTAGTGGTCCTGTAATAGTACAGGCAGTCTCCAACTTACATACATACTTAAAGGGGTGTTCTCATCAAACTGTTTAATGGAGACTGCTCTTTACTGCCAGCTTCAAACTCCTCCACTTCCTAGCTGACCTGTTAGGGCAGGTTTCGTCTCACACGCTGATTGGGCGCTGATTTAGCAGTACTGCGCGGGTATTTGCGCTGCCAGTACGCCTGAAATCCGTCTCTGTCATTACGGGTAATCCACAAGGTTCTCATAGAGAAACTCACACCGCTCGGCGGAATCCTACGGGCCCGGGGTGGAAAGATGACATGGCACATTATTTAGGCAGTGTACGCGTCCGTGATTAATGAATGTCTATGGGGCCGGCGAGCTGCCAGCCCCCGCCCCCGCTGCACTGGCAGCGGCGTAATTGCGGGGCAAAATACCGTCCCCCCCAAGTACTGTCGGCAATCAAGCCGTGTGAACTGTTGCCTTCTAGAGTGTGATGTAATGAAGTAATCGTTGGAGGGCTTGTTAAAATGTAGTGCACCAGAGGCTAAGATCTCCTAAGGGTTTAAAGTGTTTTAGATACATAGATAAAGCAAGCTTCTGTTTTATCTATATAAGGATATGTCCAAAAATGGCGTCTTTCAGGACCCAGGACGGACCTCTCTTTGAGAGCTATGAATTATCATAATTGCGGGGCGCATTGTGGCATATTGAAGCGCAATTACAGGCCGAAACAATGGGCCCCACAATTACGCACGTCTTGTGGAACATTGCTCAACCTCAAAGAGGGTTTAGCATTAAATGTGCTGGTTCTATAAACTATCAGATGTATACAGGACATCAAAGGCCCCCAAACGTGTTCGTCAATAATCAACTGAACCCCGACCACATTTTTAGACTAGCCTGTCTGTCTATTTAATGTGATGGGGCCTTCTGTAGCCCCATCCGGAACATATAATGTTAGGGAAAGAGAGGATCAAACAACTTTGAATTCGAGAGCTCTCATCCTCTTGTTTTTTTAGTTCTACGTTGCCACATAAGAGTCTGAAGCGACTTTCTCTCCCCTCCCCATTGAGAACAATATTCCCAAAGTCCCAAAGTGGGCCTGCACGAAAATTGGGGGGATTTGGGAGAAATAGCTGTCAGCCAATCAAAAGTCAGCTGAAGCTACTGGGGTGTATGGGAAATAATTTTCAAAAAGTTTTTCAGCCTCAGACACTCCCCATTACTCTTGCAGGGTAAAAATAGATTTATTAGACACGTATAATCATGCAAAAAAGAATGTTGTATTTAAAGGGGGAGTTGTCCCCTACAGAGTTTATAGGATGCAGAATTAAATATCTGTCATTCCCGGGTTCAGAATGACTGTAATTTGCATACAGCTCCGTGGGTATTCAACTCTGTGTTTTCAGTTGCTAATTAGTTCAGATTAGCTCAGAAGCTTCTCTGAAACTAGGGGGTTTTTATCTGACCCCTCAAACAAAAGCCCTAATTAGAGCTGTTTACTTTAGATAAATCAAGTTTTTACTGCTGCCCAGCCGGGTGCCTTGACCTGTGTATGGCTTCATCCCCGCTATCAATAGAAAAAAACACAGGGGGGAGAGCTGTACAAGGGCGGTTACTGAGGGGGAAATGAAATAGCCAGGGGGGTGATTAATTCACTTGTTTCTTTAAGAAAAACAGATGAACAAAGCAATAATTTTGGGAAAATGTCTTTATTTTTTGTTCCCCACAATTTGAAAGCTATTCTTTGTGGAGCAACCCCCTTTAAAAAGACAAGGGCAGAGATTCAAGATAAGAGTCCTGGTGCAATGACCCCCCAAATGTTTTCCCCTTTTCTATCTAATGAGCCTGTTCAAAAATTAACCCGCACCTACATAAACAGCCGTAGTGGTTGTCCAAAACCATCTCCCGCATTATATCTACTTCTACCCAAGTCCCTGTCACGGGCCAGAGTCCCCCAAAACCCCGGCCCAGCCCGTGTCTAGTAAGTATCTCCATTTTTTTAAGCAGTGCATTTACAAAGGACTGACTCTTCAACCCTAAATAACCAGACACTTTTTAGTGTTTTTGAGTACATAGTTTAACAACCTTAACTTTTTTATTTCTTGGTCTGTCAGATTAATTATTGTGGCATTTCTTTTTTAAAAAAAACAGGACTTTTTTAATACCTTTTTTCTACAAATATTTATAACTAAAATACTGTAGTAATGTGTACAAAAATGTAAAAACATTATTTTATTCTTAATTTTTGTTCTTTAAATTAGGAAATTCACACAAAGTTCCCTTTTTTGTTTCAGCTGTTTGAACACATAATACATAGTCTGGGGTAAGAGGAGCAGCTATGGTGACAGTTTAGGTCAGCGTAGGTTGTTTGCTTTTTTATTTTGATTTTATAATTGTTTTAAATTTTTTGTATTTATTTTTTAATATAATATGTGTCCCAGGAGGACATAAAAAGCCACTTAGGGAAACTCTTTCATTCTTTATTATTTTGCCGTTTCCCACTATAACTAGGGTATCCATATGAACTACAGGACAAAACTTCACTGTGTAGCAACATTAGTCTTTGGCAGACCTGATCTGAGTACGCTTAAACCCGGCTGCTCTGCCATTTCAGGGAGTACATGGTGATCACATGATTGATGAGTTCAGTAGAGACAAAGTTCTCTACTAAACACGGCTGATTTTGACGCGGTTTTCGGAGCGTTTCTGCTCTCAAAACCGCATCAAAACCTCCCCTGAAACCAGTTCTTCAGAAGAGGTTTTAGATGCGTTTCTTGGTGCACTTTTGGACGAGGTTTTCAATACTGTTTTCACCCATACAAATTAATCGCCGTGTCAAACATGACACATCTTTTTCAGCGCCCAAAACAGCTTCCAAAGAAGCGCGTAAAAACCTCATGGTTTGTAAACTACAACGCTGTTTTACATAGGAATCAATGAAATGAACTAGAGGCGTTTTGGACGCTGTTTTGGGTGCGGAAACGCTCTGAAAACTATGTCCAAAACAGCGTCCAAATAAGCCGTGTGAACATACTCTTAAAGAAACGTGAGAGCTGAGCTGAGGAGAAGGTTCTGTCTCCCCTGGACTTGAGGGAAGCCTGCACACCAGTGGTGGCTGGGGAGAGTATTATACCAGTGGTATTATACCAGTGGTGGCTGGTTAAAAATGTGTTGTGGTGGTGCTGAGTAGTAGACTCAGACCACGGATATAGAGGGTCTCTATAAGTGTTGAGTTAGTGGCTAGACGGTCTAGGGATTGGTGTGTTAATGTGTGCTGTACTGCAAACTGTGGGGTTTGACGAATAAAGCTGGCTGAGGCCAGTTTGGAAGATATACCGTGTGGTCTGTGTGATTTGTATCATGAGCCAGAGCTGAGGTGACCGTCCAAGATGGCGGCTGAACGTGAGTGAGCAATTGAAATGTCACAGTAAAAATGCTACCACTACTTATAACAAAGTTTGTTTTTTTTTATTATTGATTAAATGTGCAGTTTCAGTTCATCTGGAAGGTTCATGTATGAATACTATACTTATCAACGAAAAATACAGATTATACAAATGTCGCCGTAAAATAAATAGAATTGTGCAGTCCTTTCTTTTACAGCAGTGCTGTAATTTAGACATTGTTTTCTTTGTTTAGAGACACACTCTGGAAGCTATGATGAGTATGGAATAAACCTGGAAGAAATCCGGGAATTTGCCAAGGACTTTAAGATCCGGCGTTTATCCCTTGGTCTGACACAGATGCAGGTTGGTCAAGCATTGACAGCCACAGAAGGACCACTATACAGCCAATCAGCCATCTGTCGGTAAGATTCAAGGGTCAGTGGGCGAAATTTCCCAATTGTAATACGCTACAGATGTTTTCGGTATTTGGTAATCTAATTGGGTGATAAGGGCTAATGCTCCACGCTTTCCTTGCACTAGTTGTGTTCTCTTCCATTCAGTTGCGAAATCATATCTTATCATGTCAAGCAGCCATGGCACTGTCTAGCTCTGTAGTAGAGTGCCTTCTTTCTTAGTGAATGTCATTTTATTACTGTGAGGAAGAATTCACTTTATTCCATCCCCCATTCCGTATCTAGTCAGAACACAGCTTCTCCCACCACAGGACAAGCTCAATTTACATGTTAATCAGTCCAGCTCTCTTCCCCATTGTAAATGCCTCTGTAGGAAGTCGCCACAGCATGGGGTCAACCCATGAAAGGATCCTCATGTACCCAATTAGCACTGAACAAATGCTTCCTCCAAGCTCGCAAGCTTCAAAGACTTTAATCAATCAAACCCAGTCGGGTCGTCTCCGATATTTCATATCGATTTATAGGCGATCCGCTCATAACTGGGGCATGGCGAGTTCATATTGGATAACAGGGAACTCCCCACACCCACCGCCACAATTTCCAGGTTTCCAGTACGCATGGGGACTGAGATATCCAGAACCGGGCATACAGGGTCCATAAGATAAGCATGTTTGATATCCAGGCGCGGGTAGGCCTAGACGGTTCTGATGGTACCACCGGCTCGGTTCTGTGCCAGTGCCCTGCCGAGTTATAGTCCATTTTTGGGTTTGTATCAGAATCTGCATGACCTGAGTGGCAGGAGTTCATAGACCGTCCCAGGGGTGTGTAACTGGTTGCCATGTGGGCTGCCCCTCGCAGATATACGCCAGGAGCCAGGGGTGGCTCTTCCTGTTTGATCCAAGGAGGGGGGGGTACCTGAGAGCAGGTCCAGTAACATCATCACGCAGAAGCCAGGCCACATCTGCCCCCCCATGCGGCCGGGCACCAAGCAACAAGGTAACCTGACTATTTTAACTGCCTTTTGTCTGTAACCCATAATTGTATTTGCACCCCTCTCTTACCTGTATATTATTATCCATCTTGTATATATTATCTGTCTAGTGTGCCCTCCAAGGCTAATTAAATCTATAAACTTTAATCTGAGTTAGTCTGTCTTGATCAACGGCCTCACGCCTAATCCTCGGTCTATAGTATATAGCTACCCAAGGGGTTGGTTCCTGACCCCGCTATAAGTCGGTAACGGACCAGGCTTATAACTAAACGAGAGAACTGGTGGCAGCATTGTTTGTCTCCTGTGCCGGTGTGGGCAGGGGTAACAGTGGAACAGTATCTGGCTGACCTTGAGCTCCTCCTAGAGGGCAGCGCAACGTCGAGTTACACCCCAAGTCAGGCCGCCGTCCCTCAAGTGGGCCGGCGGACTAGGCTGTTTTCATCACAATTACAATCTTACTATTAGGCTAGGGACACACAGCATAGGACAAAAACCGCCGGAAAGCCGACGGCATTTTGTCCGATACACGACTGCGGTTTTTGTCACGTGTGCAAAAACTGCGGTCGCATTTAGCTTTTTTTTCCATCGGCCCATACAAGTGAATGTATGGGAAACCGACGGAAAGACACCAGATGGCAGAAGTTTTTACAACATGTTCCTAGAACCACCGTGCCAGAAAACGATCTAAAAAAAAAAGACCTGTGTAAACTACAGGTCGTTTTTCTCTTAAAGTCTATGGGCATGCAAAACAATCGGATTTTCAGCGGTTTCAGAATCCTAAAAGCGCTGAAAAATACAATCGTTTTTGCATGCTGTGTAGACAGAGCCTTCGGGTCAGTCTTATTTGTCTGGGTAGTCAACAAGGATGTTCCAGATTTTGCAGCTGTGCAGGGATTGTGTAGCTGCAGGAGTGGAGAGCCAACTGTCAGTGGCAGCCAGTCTCTTCTTAGAGAATGAAACCCTCCTCCCCCTATTGATGTATACATGCGTTCAATGAGCTCTATACATACAGATCAGTAGGAATCCTTCCTGATTCTCGTCCCCACTGGTCACCAGACACAGATCAGCCCTGGAGCCAGAAAAGAGGGATGTATTCCACAGTAACTGGCACTAATATAGCAGCACCATATTTGTAGTAAAAATTCCCGTCTCTTTCTGACTTTTATAGGGGCACAATACATAAAGTAAAAAAGTAAAACCATCTAAAATAACAGCCAGAACCATAACTATTGACTCCACCCCTGACATCCTAAAGCAACCTAAAAATATATTTTTCCTGAATAATGGCCATAACAAACAGGGCAAAATTATCCAAAAATCTATTTTAGTGGCACTATTTGCTATTAAAAGAAAAAAAAAACTGGAAAAAACAGACATTTATTTTTGCCCTTCCTCCTAATATTTTTTAAAAAAATTCTAATGAAATAAGAAAATAAAGCCTTATGTATCAGGGAGGAAACGGCGGAGAAAAAAATGTTAATAACTAAGTGTGATAAAGTGTTATAGCTTTCAAACCGGCATAAATTAGGAAAGACACAAATGTTTCTAGTCAAAAATGGGGGGAAACAGCCTGGTCATAAAGTGGTTAGAGTATTTCTTAATAAATCACTGATGGGTTTTATTAGTGTGGGCACATGCAAGGTCTCACTCATATTAATTGTGCAGGCAAAAAAATGGCTGTTATGACATAGCAAACAATCAGATTTCAACTTGAAAGTTGCACTCTCATTGGATGCAAAAGCCACATGAAGCACCTTTAGGGGCCGTTTACATGGCACAGGACAAATACCGGTCAGTTTATCTGACCGCTATTTGTCCTGTTTTCGCGTGGTACACACGGCCGCTGGGGGACGGCTTTTCTCCGAAAACTGGACGGAAGAATGAACATGTTCTATATTTTTTGGACCGCCGGCCGGAAAATCCGTGCAATGGGGACCGCTGCACGGATTTTCCATTAAAGGGGTTGTCTCATCTCAAAGTTTCATCGGATGCATGAATGAAATAATGCTGCTTTGCTCTGTCACTTCCTGGTCAAGTTGTCTGTAATTAGCATATGAGCTCTGTGTAGTCAGACTTCTCTGTTTATTAGTCTAGATTAAATAAATTACCTTCTCTGATGTCCTGAGAAGCTTCTGAGCTAATGTAAACAGAGTAATTAGTCTTTTGTCTGAAAGATCAGATAACACACAAGCTTTCACACTGCTGGCCAGCTGATAACCTGTATGATGACATCACTCCCTGCTATGAGATAGGACAAACAGCAGGGGATAAGGAGTACACAGGTCGGTCACTTGGGAAACCTGAGAGCCCTCAGAAGTGATAAAATCAATGTAGCTCTTTAACAAAAAAAGATGAACAACGCAATATATTTGGAAAAACGTCTTCATTTAGTGTTCCCTACATTTTGAAAGCTATTATTTGTAGTGAGACAACCCCATTAAGGTCCGTGTAAAAGTTTTTCAGTCGGTTTGCAGCCGGTTTTAAAAACTGAGAAACGGCTGAAAAACTGTGCCGTGTGGACATGGCCTTAGACTGCACAGTTTTGAAACATGAGGTTTGGTGTGTCAAACTTTTGTTGCGGAGTCCCTGGGAGTGTGGAGGTCGCAGACAGAAGCAAAGACTACAATTAGCTGCTGCCATACGCATGGCTGTTTGCATTGATCTTCAGTCAGGTTTTATTTTTCATCAGTTTAAAAAGTAGTAGCTGGTCCCTGGTAGGAAATACCGTAAATTTTTTTAGACTGTTTTGATAAATGAGGCCCATTATTCCTTATACTATAGGTACTTCTATCAATTCAGTAAAGTGTTAAAGGGGTGTTCTCATGTGCACTTTTGAGCGACGTAGGTCGGCTCGTAGCTCACTACGAGCCAACCATCTCAAAGAATGGGTGGATGGCAATTACAGCTGTCCTTCCCATTCATTTCTACAGCAGTTCCGAATATAGCCAAGCAAGGGTGTTCAGCTATATTCAGAAACCCCATAGAAATGAATTGGGAGGAGACGGTCCGCTGGCAGTGAGCTATGAACCAACCGGTAGCACTGGAAAGTGCACATGGGAACACCCCTTTAATAACATGCTTTAATGTGCAGCAAAGTACTGAAATCCAGAGCAACCAATGAGTCAAAATGTCATGTTCTGAACCACACAATAATGACAGCATAGTTACTATGGTTATCACTATATTCATTTGTTGACTCGTTTCCCTCCTTATTCCTAGACGTGATTAGGTATAATTACTCCTACATAGCCGGGTTTATGTCTACACTTCCCAGCAGATAATAAAGCTCAGTATTGTTGTGTTACAGCAGCGACGCTCACCCTGTCTGATAACAATGTCTCTTTGTAATGTTTAACTTTACATATGTTCCATTTGGTTTTGAGGTACTTTAAAAAAGATATCAGGGAACATCATATTAAGGCTTATTATAGTATTAATGGCCTTAAAGAAATAAAGCAAGGCAGCAAAGGGTAGGTATAAAATTCCCCTTTGCTCCCTTTTTTAGGCTACCTGACAATCTATAGTCTGCATCCTACCTGCCATCTATAGATAGTTATACAGTCATATGAAAAAGTTTGGGCACCCCTATTAATCTTAATCATTTTTTAGTTCTAAATATTTGGGTGTTTGCAACAGCCATTTCAATTTGATATATCTAACAACTGATGGACACAGTAATATTTCCGGATTGAAATGAGGTTTATTGTACTAACACAAAATGTGCAATATGAATTAAACCAAATTTTTACTGGTGCAAAAATTTGGTTACCCTTATCATTTTATTGATTTGAATACTCCTAGCTACTTTTTACTGACTTTCTGAAGCACAACATTGGTTTTTTTAACCTCACTGAGCTTTGAACTTCATAGCCAGGTGTATCCAATGATGAGAAAATGTATTTAAGGTGGCCAATTGCAAGTTGTTCTCCTATTTGAATCTCCTGTGAAGTGTGGCATCATGGGCTCCTCAAAACAACTCTCAAATGATCTGAAAACAGAGATTGTTCAACATAGTTGTTCAGGGGAAGGATACAAAAAGTTGTCTCAGAGATTTAACCTGTCAGTTTCCACTGTGAGGAACATAGTAAGGAATGGAAGACCACAGGGACAGTTCTTGTTAAGCCCAGAAGTGGCAGGCCAAGAAAAATATCAGAAAGGCAGAGAAGAAGAATGGTGAGAACAGTCAAGGACAATCCACAGACCACCTCCAAAGAGCTGCAGCATCATCTTGCTGCAGATGGTGTCACTGTGAATCGGTCAACAATACAGCACACTTTGCACAAGGAGAAGCTGTATGGGAGAGTGATGCGAAAGAAGTCGTTTCTGAAAGCACGCCACAAACAGAGTTGCCTGAGGTATGCAAAAGCACATTTGGACAAGCCAGCTTCATTTTTGGAAGAAGGTCCTGTGGACTGATGAAACAAAGATTGAGTTGTTTGGTCATACAAAAAGGCGTTTTTGATGGCGTCCCAAAAAACACAGCATTCCAAGAAAAACACTTGCTACCACTGTAAAATTTGGTGGAGGTTCCATCATGCTTTGGGGCTGTGTGGCCAATGCCGGCACCGGGAATCTTGTTAAAGTTGAGGGACGCATGGATTCAACTCAGTATCAGCAGATTCTTCAGAATAATGTACAAGAATCAGTGATGAATTTGAAGTTACGCCGGGGGTGGATATTTCAGCAAGACAATGATCCCAAACATAGCTCCAAATCTACTCAGCATTCATGCAGAGGAACAATTACAATGTTCTGGAATGGCCATCCCAGTCCCAGACCTGAATATCATTGAACATCTGTGGGGGTACTTTGAAGCGGGCTGTCCGTGCTCGGCGACCATCAAACTTAACTGAACTTGGAATTTTTTTGTAAAGAGGAATGGTCAAAAATACCTTCATCCAGGATCCAGGAACTGATTAAAAGTTACAGGAAGCGACTAGAGGCTGTTATTTTTGCAAAAGGAGGATCTACTAAATATTAATGTCACTTTTCTGTTGGGGTGCCCATACTTTTGCACCGGTCAAATTTTGGTTTAATGCATATTGCACATTTTGTGTTAGTACAATAAACCTCATTTCAATCCGGAAATATTACTGTGTCCATCAGTTATTAGATATATCAAATTGAAATGGCTGTTGCAAACACCCAAATATTTAGAACTAAAAATGATTAAGATTAATAAGGGTGCCCAAACTTTTTCATATCACTGTAAATGCCTGTTTACGGTTGGCTACAGTGTAATTGCCAATTAACCTGCTATCTTGTCAGATTTGTGTCCTGTCAGTAGTAGTAGTTACGTAGTCCAAAGCACCTTAATGCACTCTGACAAGCATGGCACAGTGACGATAGTATTGGCTCCTGTTCAGTTACCCACTAGAGACGGTCAACAGTAATTCTGCTTTAATGGATGAGATAATAGAAAACTCTAATGGCAGCTATTATATTCATTACTTGAAGTATCCAAGTATTATTGGAGTATCCAAGATTTAAAGGGGTTTTGCCAGGACGTGCCTTATCTGCTAAGAAGCAAATGTAAACAAGCCATGCTGAGCTGAGAGAGTGAGAGACACAGCCAGAGCACAGAGCCATACATAAGGGGTCGTGTGAAATGTTCACTCAAATAATCAAACTACAACTAGTGGATTCTGTATATAAAAGACAACACCTTTTCTCCACAGCAGCTTGAAAGCTTCTTCATGTTCCCTGTCATCAGATAAGCAGGGATCTACTCAGATAATCACATTACAACTAGTGGATTCTATATACAAAACACAACATATTTCTACCCGGTGCCTTGAAAGCTTCTTCAGCTCCCTCTCATCAGATAAGAAGTGTGCTCTGCAGGGCCAGCAGCTCTTGTCAGGTCGTATCTAATAGAAGCTTTTAAGTAACTAAGGGCAGGTAAGGCAGCCTGTAGCTCCCTCAGGCTGCAATTTTTGTAATCACATATATTTAGAAAAGTGATTAAATACCCATTTTGGAGGATCCCACGGCAACATTACATCGTGGCAAAACCCCTTTAAACAAAGCGAGGTGGGGATCTTTGTTTCACTGTATCGTTAGAGCTGAAAAATGATGAAAAGTCCCCTACTGACACAACAAAAAATGTTAAATTTTAATAAAAGCTGAACTGTTTAGCTGACAAAATCTATCACGTCCACAGGATCAGTGATAAAATATATGGTCACTGGGTGACCCACCACTAGGGCGCTCCAGATCAACAAATGCAGGGTGTGGGAGTTCTCAGTCTCCCATTCCTGCTCATGCTCAATTTTGGTGAACATGCGCCTGAACATAATGGTGAATCTGCATGTGCAGTGCCGTTACATTTCTAGGGAGCTGCCTGAAAAAGCTGAGCATTGTACATAGTTCTTCTCATTAGCCCCAGGGCAATGCATGGAATAGCAGTAGACATACACATCTGGTCAGGCTCATTACAGGTGAGTAGTGAGGAAAACTGACGGACATGGGATCTCATTCTAGTGATCAGTTGGGTAGAACCCCCAGTAGTTATACATTTATCACCTTACCTGTGTATATTTATCATGGGATAATCCCATTTTACAAAAAATGTTGGGGTCTTTAAAGTGGTTCTTTGCTTTGTATAATCCCTACTTGTTATAAGGTTCACTTGACAATAAATTGATCACAAGTTATCCCCCTGAAGGGTGCTCTAGCAATCGGCTGTGGGGAAACTTTCCAGGAACTGTTCAGTTTTCCTGCAGCGCAACCACAGAGAAAATGAAGCATTACACAGTGCATAGTTAAATCAGTGGGTTGTCTATGTAATGCAGGACAGGACAGGTCATCCAGAGCGAGAGACGCTCTTTGTATATGACACTAGCCAGAAGATAAGAATACTCAACAAAGATCCCCTCTCTAACAGCTTACAGTTCCCTTAGAGTTTAGTGTATGAAAATGTCTCAACCAGACAGCCCTTGTAAAGTCGGTGTCTATCTTCTGAATATAACTTTTTAAAATAATTGTAAACTTTCTTATGTAGTTTAAGGGTATGTTCACACGGTGTATTGGGGCGCGTACTGTACGCGCTACAATACGCTGGGTCTTTTAGAAGTACGCGCTGTCCAGTACGTCACTTCTGAAGCATGGGGGGGCTGGCCCCCAGCCGGCCCCATTCACCTTCACTAGCAGCTGCACGTAAGCGTCGCAAAGAAGTGACGTGTCACTTCTCTCCCCCGGCGTACAATACGATCGTAATGTACGCCAGGGGAGACGAGACGCAATTCATAGTTCTCTATTAGAGCTATGAAGTACCGTAATTGCGGCACGCATTCCAGCGCATTCCCTTTTCTGTGATTGACTGACTGATATTTCATTCAACCTGTTGGGGCATGCCTCCTGGAAGGGACATTCCCCTGTGCTGTGATTGGCTGCATGCACTCTGTGCTTACGCCCCTCTGAGCTGTGTAAATTGAAAGTGAAACTAGGTGCCTCTGCTTTCTATGCAGGATGTATCTGTATGATAAAGGCTGTGTGAGCTTCACTCTGCTCATCTCCCAGCTCTAAGGTGAAGGATCTGGGCAATTACTGAGTCTGTAGTTTCTAGATTCACTCTCCCCCCCATTTAACACAGCCTTCTACCCTCTGCTCCCCCCTCTATCTCCTCCTTAACAGAGGGGGAGCAGAGTGCATTCCTCACATTTGTTTAATCAGTTCAGGCTGTATGTATAACTGTTTGCAGCAATGTAGGTGTTCTAGTTACAAGGAGCTCGTGGAGGGAGGTGACAGCTCTGCAGACATGAGAACCATTGCAGGAGGTCTGCAGAGCTGTGACTTCCTCTCCCTTCCACTGTTCACACAGAATGATGATGTCACAACTCTTCAGTGAGGGAAGACACGCCCACTGAGAGGAGACACTCGCCCATGGATTTGAAGCGGTAAGGGCATGTCCCCACGGCCGGTTTTTCAGCCGGTTTTACAGATGGTTTTCGGTTTTGAAAGCCATCTGTAAACCAGCTGTCAAACTTTATCACGGACCTTAATGTAAAATCCGTGCAGCGGTCCCCACTGCACGGATTTTACACCAGATGGTTCTTTAGACTGCCGGTGGTCCGAAAAAGATTGAACATGTTCATTCTTCCGCCCGGTTTACGGGCGGAACATGTACATGTCAATGCGCATGGGGGAGGGCTTTTCACCGCTGTGTGCGGATAAAATCCACCCCCCCAGCGGGCGTGTACACGGCTCCAAAACAGAGCAAATACCGGTCGGGTAATCCGACCAGTATTTGCTCTGTGCCCTGGGGACATGTCCTAAGAGAGATCAACAGCTCAAGTCAACGAAAGCTTGTAATGAGAAAACCCACTATCAGGGGGGGCCCCCCCCCCCAAACCCTATTTAAAGAACCGAGCTCCTACCAAATATAATTTTAGATTCTTAGTAGTTATATAATTTCATTAATGTGGGGTATGTGTATGTGTGTATATTTTGTATATGTGTGTGTGTATGTGTATATATATATATATTTTATATATATATTTTATATATATTATATATATATGCATTGATACAATGCTATACATATTTTACAGTATATTTATATATAGCCTACAATAAAGGAATAACACGAACCGTCACTGCTATATCCTCTGGCATTCCAGGTGTGAACATGCGGCTTCTTATATTATTATATACAGCGCTGGTGTGAACCATAACAGCCAGGCATGTTGGTAGCTAATGACCCAACTCTTGAAGGGGGTTAGGTCATTTATGTATTCAGCACATGCTGTAATAATCCTTATATTATTATATACAGCGCTGGTGTGAACCATAGCAGCCAGGCATGTTGGTAGCTCATGACCAAACTCTTGAAGGGGGTGAGGTCATTTATGTATTCAGCACATGCTGTAATAATCCTTATGTTTTTGGCTTTTTTTTTTTTGTTTAACTGTATTTTTATTAAGTTTTCACATAAAATCAAAATAGTGACATATAGTTTGACTATAGCATAGTATGTATCACAGCTGAGTACAGATGATTAAAATTTCGCGAGAAAATTTATAATCATAGAAACAAACAAAAAAGTAAGAATTACTCAACTTACACTTATGTCACTAAAAAAGGTACAAACTGGTTTAACACAAGAAAAGTCACATAAGGAATTAACATTCATCATGCGAACCACATCTGAAGTGTAAGATTACACAAGAAGTATGCAGACTCAAAGGTCCTGCTGATCACTGTAGTATTCCCAGGCCTTCCAAACAGCGTCAAAGGACTCCAACTCATCATTCCGCAGGGCTGTGAGATATTCCATATCTCTAATTTCTTTGATACGGGAGCACAGGGCCTCCCTAGTTGGAGAGGAGGTCTTCTTCCAATACTTGGCTATCAAATATTTGGCAGCAGTTACAATATACAGAACCAGTCTACGCAATGTACGACCCAGAGAGGGGAACGGGACATTTAAGAGGTAGGTTTGGGGTGTAAGAGCAATCCAGATCTGGACGATCTCAAAAATTAAAGACTGAACCTTCTTCCAGAATGGGGCTATTAATGAACAAGCCCAAAATATATGCAGAACATCCGCCCCTGCCTCCCCACACCTCCAACACACATCTAGTATAGACGGATTCAACTTATGCAATAACGCGGGTGTGTGGTACCAGTACATCAATAACTTAAATTGGTTCTCTTTATTCTGGATGGAAATGGAAGATCGAGCTGCCTGACACCAAACACTCTGCCAATCCTCTTGTGACAACGGTGACCCCAGAAACTCCTCCGACTTTGACATATATGCATGTTGTACTGGAGAATCCGGAGGTTGTGAGGTCAGTATTCGATATATTGTTGAGATCAGCTCCCTAGTGGAGACCCCCAAACGGCAGAGCTGCTCAAGAGCTGAGGGTTTTGAAACTCTATCAGTGCCCAGCACCGAGCGAATATAATGCCTAATTTGTAAATAAGAAAAAAATGCAAGAAGATGGCAAACCAAAGCTAGTCTGCAGCTCCGGAAAGGGTTTCAGCCGCAAGGTACGAAAATCAACTACATCTGCAAAATGAAACAGGTGGCTTACAAACCATGATGGCCTCCATCGATCATCCATTTCATCCTTCTGAAGTAATGGGTGAAATAAAAATGACGTCATAGGGCACAGTGAGAACTTCTTATAGCACCTTTGCCATATAGTTCTTGTCAGGGACATAGAATTGAACAAGGGTAGCTCAAATCTAGTTTTTGTAGTTGCCCAAAGCAGAGAATTGGGAAGGACAGGGGCTATCCACAATTTTTCGATTTCCATCCATTTGGAATAGGCATATAACGCCGACCAAGATGGTATAACTCTCAATTGTGCCACCCAGTAGTATTTGGCAATGTCTGGAACTGATAGCCCACCGTTCATTTTCCCCGCAACTAACACACTTTTAGCTATCCTGTGTCTCCTACGAGCCCATATAAAATGAATAAAATCAGCTTACAGAGAGCGAAGGGTTGCTAGAGGAACCAGAATCGGGAGGGTCTCGAATAGGTACATTAGTTTTGGCAAGGCCGACATCTTTATGGCGGCAATGCTTCCAAAGAGGGACAATGCTAATTTATTCCACCGGTCTAGTAGCTGTTTAATCTCTGATATAAGCTTCAGGAAGTTAGGTTTATAAAGCGAGGAATATCTTGGAGTCAAAAATATTCCCAAGTATTTTAGGCTATCAGTCTTCCACTGGTAATTATAATTTGCTCTGAGCAACTAGCACCTCAGAGATGCCTATAGGTAATGCTTTTGTTTTAGAAGTGTTTATTTTATGACCGGAGAGAATACTGAATCGACCCAAAAGAGAATGTAAGTTGGGCAATGTAACTGTCGGGTTGGTAAGGGTTAATAACACATCATCTGCGTATAACGAAATTTTAAACTCCCGGTCTTTTACCGAGATACCAGTAATGTCCGGGGACAATCTAACTGCTGCTGCCAGAGGCTCAATGCACAGGGCAAACTGTAGTGGGGAAAGAGGGCAGCCTTGTCTAGTACCATTGCGAATTGTCATTTTTGGGGACATAACGTGAGGTAATCTAATAGTAGTAGACGGAGTAGAGTAGAGCCCCTGGAGCGCAGTGATAAAAGGACCACTGATCCCAAAAACCTGCAGAGTATGAAACAAACGACCAGTTAAGACGGTCAAACGCCTTTTCCGCATCAAGGCTTAACAAGAGCATATAATCTCCTCATTTGTTCACTATATCAATGAGATCAATGGCCCTTCTGGTATTGTCTCCTCCCTGCCGGCATGGGATAAACCCCACTTGATCTTTATTAATCAGGCTCAGCAAGTGGAGAGAAAGCCTATTCGCTAAAATTTTAGTAAAGATTTTTAGATCTGTATTCAATAATGCTATAGGCCTGTAACTACCGCAATCCAGGGGGTCCCCACCCGGCTTAGGTATCAGAGTTATGTATGAGTGCAGCATAGTATCCGGTATGGGCGATCCCTGAAGGAAAGAATTATATAGCACCGCTAGATCTGGGAGCAATTGAGGCTGGAAGATCTGGTAATAGAGGTAAGTAAGCCCATCGGGACCCGGAGCTTTTCCTGAGGGGAGATTCCTAATGACATCTAAAATTTCGTCTGCTGTAATGGGAGCATTCAAAGAATCTAGGGCTTCCGAGGAGAGACTTGGGAGCTGGCAGGAGTTCAAGAACTCCGTTAGTAAGCACTCGCTTACGATCAGTGGGTAAGGTGTTCGGGATATTGTAGAGATTGGTGAAAAAGGAATGGAAAATATCCGCAATAGTTTTCGTATCATAGACTGGTACTCCCACGCTGTTCCTCAGAGCATGTGCAGTAAGCCGCTCCGCATCATCCCGTAGCATCTTAGCCAAGAGAGTATGAGCTTTATTAGCTTTTTCATAGTATTTTTGTTTAGTAAACGCCAATAATTTTTCAGCTCAATACGTAGCCAAATTCTTTAATTTAGATCTCAGAGATACTATTTTTCGCAGGGTAGCTTTATCTGACCTCTGTATTAATCTACTTTCCAACCGTTAATTCCATTGTCTCTGCTATCCCTCTTTAATCGAGTACCTAGTGCATTGCACCTGCCTCGAAACACAGCCTTATGGGCCTCCCAGAGAATAGCAGGCGATGAGACTGATCCCGCATTAACCTCAAAATACTCTATAAGGTGCTTTCTGAGGTCTTCCCTGTGGATTGGATTTTTAAGTAAAGTCTCCAATGACAGACCCGAGCTGAGGAATTCGAGCTTCCAAAGGTCAAACTTACTGGGGCATGGTCAGACCATGTTATAGCTCCTATTTCTGCCAACTCCATCATTCTAAGAGCAAGAATATTACCAAAGATGTAATCAATCCTAGAATGAGATTGATGTGGGTTGGAGAAAAAGGAGAATACCTTTTCTGAGGGATGAGCAATCCTCCATAAGTCAAAGAGACTAAATTTGCGAATTAACTGTCTAACCCCCTGGATAGTTTATATTGAACCGGATCCTGTGTCGAGGGCCTCAGCGAAAGTTTATCACATGTGTCTGAGAAGACTAAATTAAAATCCCTACCCACAATGATTGCCGAGGGAGGGAAGCGAGTCAATTTAGTCAAAAGTCGTCTCAAGAAGTTCAACTGTCCCGTATTAGGAGCGTAAACATTGCAAAGTAGAATGGGAGAACCCTAATATTCCCTCAAGAATCAAACAGTGACCTACCGGATCCGCAAGGGAGCTGGTCATCGAGATGGGGCAGGTTCTCGAGAGTAAGATGGCAACCCCTGCCTTTTTTTTATCTTGGGATGCTACATAGGAGGCTGAATACAAGTGCTTAAGAAAGTTAAAGTTCCCCTCTCTGTTAAAGTGCATCTCCTGCACAAATACTAGATCTGATCTGCTAGATTTAAGGTCAACATTTAAAAGTTTTCTCTCCAAGTTGGAGTTTAGTCCTGTCACGTACGCGCTCACCAGCACGTGACCGGGGACACTGTAATGGGGTTAGATTTATCTCCACTTGAGCACACCTCTCACTCAGGTAGCTAATCAAGCATAAATCGTACCGCAAGACAGTCGCAGTCCCCTCCAAAATACACGCTGCCACCACCTTCCGTCCAAAATCAAAAAGGAATCAGCCGGAAGGGATCTGAGTCCTAACAGATTTCTAAAAACACGTAAAAAATGCTCACAGGTCAACTCACTGCTCTCTCAGTAGTTACCAAAGAAAAAAAAAACAATCCTTCAAGGAAATTGGGTTCGTGCAACAACAAGAGTTAACAAATTACTGATACCTTTAATATAAAAATGATTTCAGTGCTTACATAGACAAAAATATGATAATAACAATAATGACACACACACAATACAGTTTTTAAAATAAAAAGGAGAAAAAATGGAAACATTCACACTTACAAGATGTTTCAGCTTCCACCCCCGGGGGGTAAGGGAATAACAGGACAAACTCAATTCTCAGAAAGACCCCAACTATGAAAACCGCCCAGGGGGTGGCTGGGCTTTTATCCCCAGCCAGGCTTTTCTCTTTTGGTTAAATTATGAAAAGAAGGTGGTATACAAAAGTCCAGGAGGGCCATTGCTTTTTAGTTCCAAAGGGGGGCACTCACGGACTGCTTTCTGAGCAGACAAAGGAAATATCTTTTCCCTTTCTGGCGGGAAAAATTTGTTTAGGGGTAAAGGTGGAAAAACTGGCTTATCAGTCGCTGGGGGATTGTACCGGGGAAGCAGACCTCCAAAAAATCCCTTCCCTTTTAGCCATCAAAGCCACTGGGCTGGGGGGTTTATCGGACAAGGCCAGAAACTTTTCTCGGGAAAGGGGGGGGGGGGGGAATTTGCTCCTTAAAATCAAACGCGGATTTAGTGATGAATTAAAATCATTGAATTTTCAAGCTTTTACATAAGCCCTTGACGAAAGAGAGTAAAACTTAACATTGGAATTCCCTTTATAAAATCAGTTATAGCCCCAGCAATCAGGCCACACTACAAACAGAAGAAACAAGAGGGAAATAGGGGTATTTCACAAGACAAATACATACATAACATATCAAATATAATGTCAATTGAACACCAAGACTTCTCATGTCTTGGGGAGGTATTCAACACTATAGGAAACCAAAGCAAGAAAAGAAAAAGGGAGCTCTAATTCCTTCCGTCCGAGGACAGTAAGGAGTGTTATACGATTTAAGTGAGCACCTCAGGTGCGTATTGCCGAACGAACCAAGTAATAGGCAACAAACTGGGAAAAACCCCGGGGAAAAAATCTCTCCCTAAAAATTTTACAGAAACCCACCAAAACAGAGAGATGAAATTATGGGGTTTAGCATATTATAGTGTAGACTTACTAATGTCAAAACTCCCACAGGACAACTTAACATTAATGAGGGGGCAATCCTCATGAAACACCAACAAATAGTATTGTAATTCAAATATTGGCACAAAACATTTGCAAATTGTATAACTCTACCAAAAAAGTTCTTATTTATAGCAAAGAGTCTACTAAAAAGTAGAATATCTAACATTTCAACTAGACTCGTACCAGTCTTTCACTAATGTAAAGCAACATTTAGCATCAGTATAAACCAGCACTAGGAGTAAGAATGGCAGACCTAGTCCCCCAAAACCAGGAGATGGTTTTTAGTAACGGCTTGAGATGACGACGTTTCTGTAGGGTTTCCATACAGGTCGGGGAAGTTTGGGATTCACACCCGGTATAGTAGAGATCTTTGGACCCTACCTTTGCCATGTTTTTGTTTTTTAAACTTGGAAACATGGATGCAAAAAAATTATATCCCCGCGGCTCTGGACCCCTCAGCTTAAGGGCTCTGTGGGCTCTGTCCATCTTGATGGTATTTGGACCCGAGTCTTCCAGAACGACCCGGAAGATACCCTCTAGAACCTGGAACACATCTTCCTCCCCAGGGGCCTCCGGAACACCCCGCACCCTAAGATTATTCCGCCTTTCTCTATTGTTCAAGTCCTCTACTTGGCGGTTAGTTTTCCCCAAAGTTGACCTGATGGATAAAAAGTTTGCAAAAAAGAAACATATTGCCGGGTGTATCTGAGGATTCAATAGATTCTACCCTTTCTGTCATGGCTTCAAACCCTTGCCCGAAGCAAATTCTGTTAAAGGCTCTTTAACACCCATTAGAGGCCCTAGAGGCGTTTTTGGTTGGGAGATCTCTAAGAAGGATTCCCAAATTTCGGGAGTAGCTAGAGAGTGGAGTCCGCCAAAGCCCCCCCTCCATCAGGACTTGGAGAAAGGGTTCGATCAGTAAGGATAGTGCTCACTTTTCAGAAGACCTGACACTGATCGTTTTAAGGGGCCCATGTCTGCCCCTGTGTCTGCAAAGAAAGGGCCCCGAGGTGATCAATCCCCTTTTTCTGTTGCCCCTTAATGGCAATTTTGTTGAGGCCGGGAAGCAGGGTGCAAGGTTCCACAACCCCTTCTAACCCCTAGATGCTTTAGAAGGGGGTACAAACAGGTGAGTCAAAGTCCCCCCCTTCCTCCCCCTAACAGGCTCTAGAGTTTCTGTGTGGCTTGGGGGAGTTTCTCCCCCCCTCAGGACAGATCAAATTAAGCTTGGAGGAGTTTTATCAAAAGGAGGGGGTCTCCAGGGGGCCCAGGCTTTTACTGCAGGTTTGGGTTTTTCAGGGCCCCTGAAATAACTTGCCTCTACTGTCCCCTGCGCTTCCGCGCCCAAAAAATCCGCCCGGTTTAATCCTCTGTGGTCCGCATTCGCGGGGCGTCTCCTTTGCCTTTCCCTCAGTTTAGGTGCCGCCAGCGGGAATCTCGGGGAAGAGGTGAAGGCCTGCATCTTCCGCGTGCCCGCCGTGCAGGGGGGATGTTTGGGTGTCGGGGGGGCGCCTGTTTTCCTGGGGGGGAGCAGACCGGCCCCCGGACAGGCCGAAGCCCGCCGGGGCCCTGATTTGCGACTGTAAGTACTTTCAAAACGACGCCTGTCGCCAAAAACAGTTCTCCCGTCTCCCGGGTTTTGTAAAAGCCCCGGGCGACGTGCCAGATGGTGCGGATTGCCCCCTTTTTTGTAACACCTCCGGAGCCACTAATATGGGCCCCCTTTCTTCATCTTCCCCAAACCACCCCCCCCTTTTTGACATTTTTTTTTAAATAATTTATTTTTTTGTTTTATTCCCTCTACAGGTTTGAGAAGCTAACAAACACCAAATAGGGCTCAAGATTTTAAAACCCAGTCTTGGAGAGATGGTTAAATGAGGCAGAAATGAGGAACCAGGAGGGACCACAAAATTTAATTGAATTTGTAGGTGGAGAGTCGTCAAAGAAGAGGAAAAGACGCACATCTTTTACTCCTCAAGCGGTGGAGGCCATGAACTCTTACTTTGAGAAGAATGCCCTTCCCACGTCCAGGAGATCACAGATATCGCTAAGGAACTGAACTATGATCGTGGAGTGGTGCGGGTGTGGTTTTGTAACAGACGCCACACTCTGAAAAACACCAGCAAGCTTAATGTTTTTCAGATTACCTAGGTGAAAAATAATCAAGCCCTCTACCATCATCTTGTCGCCAGAACTTCATCCTCGCCACCTTTGGTAGTGGTTGAGGCTTCGGACATTGATCTGTAAAGCACTTTTGTGGCTGTATATATGCTTTATCCATACTATGGCCAGCTGTTCCTTCTACTTCCCATCCCTTATGTTTTTATATGATGGAAGCCTAGTGTGATAAAGGCCATCACCGTGCAATCTATCTGGTGGCATTGTTACACACATTTGGTGTAGAGCCAGATTGATTCCCTCTATGGTGGGAGTAAAATTGTAGACTTGGAGTTTATTGGTGATTATGTAGAGTGCCACATTGAACTCTTTATGTTTATACTCCTTATCCAAGACACAAGCAGGCATTTTATGCAGGAAACCTCCAGTTCACTGTTTTACCCATATTCACACATCTTTATACTTTGAATTTTATCGATACTTTAAAGAAGTTGTCCAGTGGGATCATTTATTTTGTAAAAGCGGCAGGCTGGGTGGAAAAATAAAACAAGCATTACTTCCACAAATCCACTCCATTGCCATTCCCATACTCACTGCTTTCAACTTAGCTAGTCACTGATGAGGGATGGCGAATATACCTATTTATTTTTTTTTCACCGAGACTCCTCCTTTAAAAAAAAAATTTTAAAAAAATCCACTAAGCAACACCTTTAGGGTACGTCCACACTGCAAGGGTTTTCAGTTAGTTTTTCAGACAGTTTCTGGATTTGAAAACCAACTTTCAAACATTTCCATAGAGTTTAATAGAAAATGTTCACACCACTGACGTCCCCCAAAACCAGTCAAAAGACGATAAAATACAGGCCAGATTCTTTAACCCCTTACCGACATAAGACATATGAGTACGTCATTGTGCCGGTAAGGTGGCTTATTGCAGCTAACACTCGGCGGTTACGGCGCGGAAGGGCGAAAGCGCCCACCCGCGCTGTTTAACCCCTTAGATGTCGCGGCAAAGATGGCTGCAGCATCTAAATGAATGAGAAAGGGTGCAGCGCACCATTTCTCACTGCTATTGGGACATCAGCGGCGAAATCGCTGAGTCCCGATGACCTAACATGGCAGCGGGAAGCCTTCCATGACTGCCATGTTTTGAATGGGCCGGAAGTGGGGAAACCGCCATCTTTGTACACCCTAATGCATTCTAAATGCAATGCATTAGGCTGTATAAACGATCGCGCCCCCTAGTGGTGAAGCGCCCTAGGGGACTCAAAGTTAAGGTAAAAAAAAAAAGTATTAAAAGTTCAAATCACCCCTCTTTTGCTATTTTACAAATAAAATAATAAAAAAGTTACACGTATTTGGTATCGCCGCGTCTTAAAAAGTCCGATCTACTAAAATATAACATAATATATCCCGTATGCTGAACACCGTAGAAGAAAAAAAAAGTTCCAAGCACCAGAATTGCAGGTTTTTTTGGTCATTTCACGGCCCATAAAAATTGGAGTAAAAAGTGCACTTCAACCCACAAAAAATGCCCCCTCACTCACGTCCGTAGGTGTTAGAACAAAAAAGTTATTGGTCACACAAAATGGTGCCGTGGTGCAAATTTAAAAAATAGAACAGGTTTGTTTTTTTTACGGTACCAAAACATGAGGCATATCAACTTGTAGAATACAGATAACACATCATTTTTACCAAAGAATGAACGCTGTGAAAACAAAACCCCCGCAAACATGGCACAAGTGTGTTTTTTTCACATTTTGCCCCACTTAGATTATTTTTGCCTTTCCCCAGTATTTTCTATGGTAATAAAATAACACCATTAAAATTCACATCTTTTCCCCCCCGCAAAATAAAACCCTCATACGCTATGTGGGTAAAAAAATAAAAAAGTATGGCTTTTTGAAGGCGGGGAAAAAAAAAATTTAGACCATATTTTAGACCGTCCACAAAAGGGTTAAACAAACCCACTGGCTTGTCCTTTAAAAGGAAAAAACCCAATAAACTGCACTTAAAGGGGGTTGGCCAGACTAAAACTGCATGATCTTGCCACGTTAATTTTTTTACTAAATTTTGGTTTTTTTTGTTTTAACTTATGTGGTATAACATGCTTACCCCCACTATTTTCACCCAAAACTGGCAACTTAAAAACCTTCTATCCCTTAACCCAGGGGCCCCCAAACCCCAGTCCTAAGGGCCCCCCAACAGTTCATTTTTTCGCTTTCCCTTAGCATTGCACAGGGATGTAATTTTTTGTCCGTCCCATTCGTGGAATCCGACAACATACCTGTTTGGTGGGCCTGGGGCCCCGGGAGTTGGGGAGCCCCCCTTAACCAGACCGCTTTTCATAAAATTCAAGGCTATGCAGTTGCTATATACTATCTTTAGCTATGAGCAAAATCATCACCCGGGTTCACACGTTTTTTTTTACTGCATTTAAGGTGAAATAGGCTTTTTACATGCGTTTTGAAAAAAGATGACATACAAAAAGCTGGGTTTGAAATACTTGTAATTAGGTAATTATGCAATCGTTAGCGACAAAAAAAGGAGTGTGGGGCATTTTTGCGTGTTTTTTTCCACACTAATTCCGCATTAAAACCATGTTTTAAGCTGGATACAATTAGCCCTATTGGAGTCCTAAAATGCTCAAAACCCAAAAAAGGGACAAACGAAAAAATCTGAGCTTTACTCTTGGGTTTTTTTGCTTTATTTTTCACAGTCATTTTTCCTTTTAAAGGAAAAATACCTGTGTGATGACCCCTTAGCTAGGGTTTCCAGTTTTATGCTCTTTTGGTGGGATTTCATCCAGTACCCCAATGAATACAGCAACGAACCACATGGGGCCCATAGAAATAAGTGGAGCAAACATCTCATTTTATTTTCCTGTGGTATATGTTTTGTATGTGGGATCCAAAAGCATAGTAAACCAAGCTCCTGTGTCCTGCACAAAAAGCGTGTAAATAGATCAAATGTAGATATGTTCACACGGCTTAAATTTCGGGAAAGATTTCGCCCCGCATTACCCGTGTGTACGGCGGGGGGGGGGGGGTGTTAGCCCTCGGACCCAAAAAAATTAAAATTACTATGGGGCGTATAAACTGTGATTAACCTTAATAAAGGAAGGGTTATCTCGCCCCGTTTTTTGGGCGCAGTAAAACGGGGCAGAAAAAGGTCCCAAAATAAGGGCCGTGTGAACATAGCCAAAGAGAAACTACATTTTCTCTATTGATTTCCATAGGCCCATCCCCAGATCCTTTGGGTTTGGATACCACTAACAAAACCCTAGAATCATGTGAACAAACCCTATTTGAAAATGATAAAAAAGTGCAAGCCCAAAAATACCCACCCCAATTAAACCCCATACGGTGCAAGTCCGGCCCTTTTGAATGGAAAAAAAATCAGTTTCTATATTTTTGTATCCTGACAGGTACGGGGGCCTAAAAATTATCTACAGGAGTAATATATTTTAAAAAAGGTTACCAACTGCTTCAAAAAGCAATTTATCAAGGGGCCTAACTTTGTTTTCCCAAAAATTAAATTTGTGTACAAAAACCAACCCTTTTAAAAGATCCCAAAGAAATGTGGAAATATATTCCCCTTTTTGAGTTTCTGTTATTTATATACAGTTCCCAAACCAATGCCTTTTTTAAAAATTCTTTCTTATTTTCATTTTTTGTAATGCTAAATCACGTATTTATTCCAAAAATTTCTAAAAATTTTCCCAAAGCAGCATTGCCTTGTTTTGGGGAAATGGGGGGGGTTTTTGGTTTTTCCCCTGGTTGGTGGCTCTAAAAACAGATTTGGCCCAAAATTTTACCCCCCTACCCTTTTTTTTTTTCCCCCCCCCCTTTTTTTCCCCGGGGGCCTTATTAAACCCCCAAATTTTTAAAAAATTTTTATTTAAATTTTTACAAAAGGCCCCCTCACTTAAAAAGGGGATCAGCCATCATCAAATCCCTTTATACCTTTAAAAAAATATCCCGAATAAGAAGCAAGTAACAAAAAAAAAATGTTTAAAATTTTTTTTTCCGGGTTTTTGGTTTCATAGTTTCATTAATATTCAAAATAATTACAAGACACAAGATAATTTCCATTTTTTGGGCAGCTCTATTTTTTACATTTAGAAAAGTGGTTTAGCCCCCCTTTAATTTGGGAGGGGTTCAAAAGTGCACATAGGAGAAATTTTAACAATTTTCCGGGGGGGGCTTTTTTGCAAAAACACAAAACTCCTGGTTTTACCCCAAAATGAATTTATATTTTGTTTTATAAAAAAAAAAAAATACAACTTTATAAGGGGCTTTTTTTTTTCATTTGTGATTTCTCTTTCTCTTTTTTTCTCTTTTGTATTTATTTTAAGGGACGCCCTTGATTTTTAAGGCCCTGTCATTCAAGGAGGGGGGGTTAAAATAAAAAAACATAAGACCAAACACTACATTGGTTAATTTGGGCTTAACAACTGAAAACAGAGGGAGAGAGGAACCTGGCCCCCCCCCAAAGGGGCCCAAAAATCTACAAGGAAGGGGGACAGGAGGGGAGGGGCAGACATGTTTTGGGGTTAGTGGCAGGGAGGGTTATTGTGGTTTTAGACTATCCGAAAAGATGGGTTTTTTAGGTTTTTCTCTGAAAGGGACTAAAGTGGAGGGGAACTATTTTTTGGGGCAGTTTAAATTTTTCAGATATCGGGGGCAAAGAGAGAAAAATCTTGGGGACTGGGTTGTGTGAGGAGTTGACACGGGGTACATAAAGTATGAAGTGATGCAGAAATATTTGTACTCCAGGCCAGATTGGGACTGAAATTCAACATTGGCATTTGAAATAGACAGCCCTACTTGCTGGGTTGTGAATGCGAATAAGGTTTGTGTACTTGTGGATTATTGAGGACCAGGAACGGGGGGGGGCAACTCATGCTTACAGAACACCGACTGTATTAAATGGTGTTGTCATCACAAACATTGATGGAGTATTAATAGGATACTCCATTAATAAAAGATAAATTTGGGTCACCGATCTCCAAGAACAGGCCCCCAAAACTTCATTTTCTGAATGGAGAGTGGCTGTGGTTGTACAGTCACTCTCCAGTCATTTCAATGGGAGTTTTAAGTACAGCGAAGTAGTTGCAGTCGGCTCTACTTGGAACTCCCATTGAAATGAATAAAGACTAACTACACAAGCCCGGCCACTTCTCTATTCAGAACATATCTGAGATTAATGATATATATCCTATCAATATGCCATTTTTAAGCAATTATCTGACATAACTAGAAGGTCACCATGTGGAATCTGACTTTGGCTCCAGAAAAAGCCACATTTGTAATAGAGTGCCCCATGGTGTCTATTACATGCAGTCAATGAACATCAAACACCTATTTTTTCCCATTACCCACTTCCCTAGATGGGGGTCTATATTACAAATACCTTCTGTTAAGAGATATCAAAATTTATTGTAACATATTGTTAATTCCAAAATGCAAAGAGGAAAAGTCCTCTTTTCTTCTGATAAGAGCTACCTCCAGTAATGTCAGGGCTCCAAGCAACTGAAGCATCTGGGACACACACTCCTTACCAGTTCCCATCATTCTGTAACATATTTTCGGGTCGGTTGGGACCGGCACCATAGAACGCAGGGTATTGTGGATCCTTTGCGATCACTGCTAGCGCAGATGGTTTCATAGGAGACCACACCAGTGAGCGGAGTCTTCACCGGAGCCCGCAGCAAGGCCAGACGGACTTTGCTGCAGGAAACCCTCAGGTCACTACCCCTGATGTGGCCACTTGCAGTGACAGCCAAAGTGCTGAACGGAAGACTCCGGGTACAGGAAGAGGTGACCGGTCACAGCGGGTGTAGCCATAGATGGGTGACAGTCTCAGGCAGCAGGATAACAGCGGTAGATATATGCACTGGATAGCACAAAGTTAACTCGGGTAATACAGCAAACAAGGGTTAAGCTCCCTGAAGAACATCCACGAACTGACACTGGAGCAGAGGAAAGAAGTTTCTTAAATAAAAGGAGGTCACAGCTCACTGGAAAGGTAATTAGCATACTGTCCCTTTAAATCTAAGGAAGCTGCCAGGCGTGTGTGCATGCAGAGGAAGCCACTGAGGACGG
This sequence comes from Phyllomedusa bahiana, assembly GCA_025379985.1. Lineage (NCBI taxonomy): Eukaryota > Metazoa > Chordata > Amphibia > Anura > Hylidae > Phyllomedusa > Phyllomedusa bahiana. Next base: position 12,051 of record JAODAL010034022.1, on the reverse strand, counting down.
ATACGCGCAGGATCACGAGCAGCAGCAGGAACAAGGACAGGTGAGTACAATCTACTGGCGGGCACCGCCGGCATGACCGCAGCAGGGGACATAAAAGCAAGGACACTGGCCGCTGAGACACCTTCTGAAGGCGGGACCAGCAGCGGAGGCATAGGCACGAGATAGGGGCCGCCGGCGTGAACCGTGACACATTCAACATATCAAAGGGACCCCCTTTATTTTATAAAATTTAATCAAAGCTCCTGGCAATACTGCCCTCATAGCACCCCAGCCTCTGTTTAAAAGGGTGTTCCCACAAAGCCACTTCCTTCTCACTGGTTGTGTCGTAGCTCACTATGAGTTGGCCTCAGACGGCCATGTTGTACAGCTTTCCCACATTCAGTGTACCACTGTGAGGAAGCAGAAGTCTAAGAATTATGGTAATAATAGTTGACATGCCTATACCTGAGAATAAAATTATTAAAATAAGATGTCAGGGCTGAATACCATCTTTTATCCTTGACATCATATGTAAATCGAGTGAGTAGACAATTTTCTTAAAAACCAATGTAATCAAATATACGTGCTATAGCATACATGTGTGATGGTTATGGGGAGGTATGCCGTGCAACAGTTTGGTCGACATGTCCCATTACGGCTGCAGCATTTTGCGCCAAAAAACTGTTGACACCCTATTCTCTATATAAATGAACTGTAGTACACCAAAACTAGGCGCATTATACATATCAGACTCTCTTCCACTCTCACCAGCTTCAAAAGCAACCTGAAAACCCATTTCTTCAGGATTACCTATAACCTACAATAACCCTGCTGCCACTGTAAATAAACCCCACAACAATGTCTGCCCCCCCCACCTTCTGTCTCTTTCCTCCTCCTTGTAGATTTGTAAGCCCTCGCGGGCAGGTCCTCTCTCCCTCTGTTGTCCCAGTTGTAAGTCATTCATTGTTATTATTGTACTCATTTGACATATTATGTATGTAACCCCCTGAATGTACAGCGCCATGAAATCAATGGCGCTTTAAAATAAATTATAATAATAATTATACGCCAGGTACGACACATTTGAATGCGCCTAAAGTAGGCAGATCAAATATGCTAGCAATGATACGCTATGTGCCCAAATTATGCTATGTGCCTAGATAAGGTGCATCAATTATACTATGCAAGGTATACCAGAAGGCAAATTTATGACAGGTTCATTCATTCATTCAGGCACACTATACACTCGTTTAGTGTGCCTTAAAACTAGTGTGGAGGCGCCTCTTTTCTGACATGTCGCCCTTTATCTTTGTACAGCCTATTAAAGAGGGGTTTCCACAAAGCTACTTCCTGCTATCAGGTCGATTTGTAGCTAGCTACAAGCTGGCCACGCTTGTGCAGCTCTCCCCCATTCATTTCTATAGGATTTCCGAATATAGCCAAGCAGGTGTGTGCTTTTAATGGGAAAAAAAAAAAGTGCAGAACTGGGATAGCACAAAACCAGGTAATAAATATACAGTGGAGTAGTAAGGCATCAATAGTGCCAGCGTACCCTATACTGGAGCATTGATCCACTACTAGACCCAAGGCAATACATGTCTCAGTGAACTTTTTCAAGTGTTTATGTTAATTTTGATGATTATTGCTTACAGCCAAGGAAAACCCAAAGGTCATTAGCTCAGAAAATTAGAATAACCCAAAACACCTGCAAAGGCTTTCTAAGCGGTTTAAAAGGTCCTTCAGGGTGCTTTCACACAGCGCAGTTTTGGTGCAGTTTTAACTGCGCTCCAATTAAACTGGCCTTTTTATTACCAGAAGCTTCTTTTCAGTTGTCTAAATTGTTCAGAAAGGTGTTTCAAGTAAGTAATCTATTAATGTCTGATGTCTTTTGGATTATAAACACACTAATTGATTACTCACTTTCCAAACAGTTTAGATAAGTGAAAGAAGCTTGCTGGTAATAATGCAGTTTAATTGGAGTGCAGTTAAAACTGTATCAAAACTGCACTGTGTAAAAGCACCCTTAGTCTGGTTCAGTAGGTGACACAATCATGGGGAAGACTGTGGACTTGACAGATGTCCAGAAGGCAATCATTGACACACTCCACAAGGAGGGTAAGCCACAAAAGGTCATTGCTAAAGAAGCTGGCTGTTCACAAAGTGCTGTATCAAAGCATATTAATGGAAAGTTGAGTGGAAGAAAAAGTGTGATAGAAAAAGGTGCACAAGCAACCGGGATAACCACAGCCTTGATAGGATTGTTAAGAAAAAGCCATACAAAAATTTGGGGGAGATTGACAAGGAGTGGACTGCTGCTGGAGTCAGTGCTTCAAGAGCCACCACACACTGAGTAAACAGGATTGGCTACAAGTGCCACTTCTGTATGTGAGTGGCCATCTCTTCTCTATTCTGCAGGCACAACACATTCCCTTGTGGTGACGCTGCAGTATGCAGAGGAAAAAAAGGCTAAAGACACACAGCATATGACAAAATACCGTTGGAAATCCGACGTAATTTTGTCATTGCAGGACCGCAGTTTTTGGTGCTGATCTGTGTTAAAACCGGTTTTCGAATTTGCCGTCAAACTTGTACATTCAATGTAACGGGGACAACAACAAATCAACCCAAAATTTCTGGGAATATACAGCATTTTTGCATATTCCCCCGCCGGTTTTTTAAAGCGATTTTTTAAAAACTTTGTGCTGTTAGCCCACAGGAAAACCGTTGGTTATCAGGGGTTTTAAAATTTACAAAAACCGCCAAAAATCCATGTAAAACCGTGCTGTGTAACAGCCTAAACGGAAAGAAGCTGCTGAACCCTGTTGGCATCCCCAGGAGCAGACCAAAAGGGACTGACTTTTTGGAGATTCTAGGGACCCTTTGTTCAGCCATAAAATTTGGGCCCCTTTTCATTTTTGGGTTTTAAAATTTACCCATTTTTCCTAGTAAAGTACAAAAAAACCTCAGCTCCCCCATCTGTAGTTTAAAGTCCAGGTCCGGGAGAAACGGGGGGCGGGGGAGTCCTCACCCAACCCAAGACAGCAAACAAAACAAAGATACCCCGCTGCACCCAAGACGCCTAGCGTAGGGCGGTAAAACTTCCAATTTTTATTTTTTTTCTAATGTAAAATCGAACATGGAAAAAATACTTCAAAAAATAAACGCTTTAATAGCCCCAGGGGTTACGCTGAAACCGACACGTTTCAAAAATTTTTTCCCTTTAAATGTGGCACTAGTTTTTAGCTGATGAAAGGCTTTTTTATATCTGTGCTCAGGGGGGAAATTTCACATGACGAAAGAGGGAAACCCTCTGTGACGTGAGTCCCTCCAAGAACAAACCCCTATTAAAAAGAAAATGTTTTTTTAAAAAAACACATTTGTCAAAACACAAAAAAAAAAAAAAACAAAAACAAAAACAAGAACATGCTAATTTTTTAAAAAACAAAACCAGGTCCCCAATTTTTACGGGTATGAAAAAGAGGCGAAAAAGATATCTTTTTTAAGGGTAAATTAAATCTTGCAGAAAATTCAAGCCTGCGGGGATTTCTAGAAACCCAAAGTTTTGAAGATCCCATCGATTCCCCTACCAGGATTTCGGGGGTAAATCGCCACCTCTTGGTGCTTTTTTTATTTTTTCCACAGTGCAAAAAAAAAAAGAACGCGATTGCCACCATGAAACCCCAAAAAAATTTTTTGGGATACACTTGAACTTTTTAAAGAGGTCACTTTTTTTAGAGAGTCGAGAATGTCTTCTAACCCTGACTTTCAGGGGGCCCTGGGGTTTACAACCCACTACTGAAGCGGGCAGGAAATTACAAGCAAAAAGATAGATCACGTTTTTAAACTGTTACAAAAATTTGAATTGTTTAATGTCTTATATTTTTTTTAGTTAAAAATTTGATTAAAAAGGTTTTTTGTTTTAAAAATACTTGCGGCTGTGCATTGGGGGGTGACCACCCCAAAAAAGCCTTTTGGAATCAGCCAATTCCTTGCATGAAGTAGAGTGGAAAAGAGGCGGGAGAAACAAGACCCCAAAGTGGGTTCCCCCCCCCTAGGATAAAAAACCCGGGGTATTACACTGAAAAATTTCTCTGCAATTTCCGGATTAGAATACAATAAAGGGAGAATTATTTTAAATTTTAAAAACCCCCCCTTTTTTAAATTGTAGACAAAATTTGTAGAAAAATGACGAGCACAAGTGTGGTTTTTTTTTTAAAAAATTTTCTTCAAACAATTTTTTTGTCTTCGTACTTTTTAACTATTTGTGTTTTTTTAACCCAGCCAGATGGTATCTGCTTTCTTTTAACCTATGCAGGTCTCCTGTTCTATTGCCGATACTGTGGGGTCATTATTACAACATCTTTTCATGCGGATAAGCTTCCATAGGTAGGGTTATTCCCCAACTTTGGGGGTTTTGGCCCAACTGCGCGCGGGCAAGGAGTTGGGGGGCAAAGGGTTTCCCCAAAAAAGGGTGAAACTTTAACCTTTCCCTTTAAGTTGGGCCCACCCAAGGTCACATTTTAAAAAATGTATGGGGGTCTTTAAATTCCCTCGGGAAAACTAAATTTGAGGTTCATAGAATTTTTATTGATACAGCCCCAAAAATTTAAAGGGGCCTGTTGTGCCGTCGCCCCCCCCCCCCCACACCTTCAAGAGGTCTTAAATTTGAAACCTTCCATCCCAGTGATGTGGGGGAAAGGAGCTGGAGTCAAAAAAAAATGAAAATCTCTCCCCCCAAACCGACAAAAAAATTCCGGCCGGGGGGAAGGGAGAGAAACGAGCGCCCTTTGAGGCGCCACTTTTTGAAAATTTAGAAAACACCATCAAACATAAATAGTTGTGGAAAAAACAAATACTCAACAACTTAAACAAAATCCCCCTGTGAAAATTGTAGAGAGATCACTTTTTATTTGCTAAGTGAAAACCCGGGGCAAAAAAGAGTGATGTCGTGGGCATGCGGGGATACAATCCCCCCAACGTCGCACGACACCCAACTTTTCCCGAAAATTTTCCCAAGACAAAGTTCAATGCTGTTTATTAAAATGCTTAGTGTCACGAATGTACCCCGGTAAGCTAGTCACCAATGGCTGTAGGATGCGATCCACCCACAAACCTAGAAACTCTTTTTAAGGAGCCTTCCCAGCACAAAGGGGGCAAGGGGGGGGGGAAAAAACCCCTTTGTGGACCTTAGGGGGGGAATGGAAGATTGGGTGCTACAGGATTCTCCAAAAATATAAGTGTTCCGCTGACGCCCGGAGAAAATTCCTAGTGAAAAACCCCCTTTTTTAAGTAAATTTTGAATATAAATTTTTTTTCATAAGTTGGGGGCTTTATCAATCCCAAATAATTCAGAAACTTTCCCCCTGGCCAAAATTTTCTCTTTGGGAGAGGGCCCTGTCCCAAACCACAACCGACCCCCTTTGCTGTTTCCCCGGGCAAATTTAACCCCCTTTATTGTTTTTAAATTTGGGGAAAAGGTCTTTTTCTTTAAAGGGAAAATTCCAGTACACTTATTCTCTTTGGGAAAGGGGGACAGTGCCGGGGAGGTCTCGTTCAATCTCACCCGAAAGATGTTTGGGCCCATTGGGCGTGAATTTATGGGGGAAAAAACTTTTCATTTTTTTGTCTGAAATTTTGGGTTCATCTTTTGGGTTATTATAGACTTGATTTTAACGCCTTTTGGGGGCTAGTTGGGGCAACTCGGGAAAAAAAAAATAGGAGGAAAAAAATCATTGTTTTTTTTGCAAAAACTAGCATTAATTTTTTTTTTATAAAGGATTCATACCCCCCAAAATAGAAAAGGTTTTTTACAGTGACTAATTTGGGGAAAACTATTAACATCTATTAAGGGGATTATACAGATCAAAATTATAAGATGGTGCAAAAATTTTAGTCCCTTTTTTAAAAATTTCCTTTTTGGGTTTTCCCTTGGGATTTGCGGGAGAAAATTGATACAGGACTTTAAATTCTCCTCTCTGCCGAAGTGTCCATGGGAAAATTTTGCAGTTTTAGGGTTTTTGCCTCTTCCCCCCCCGCCTCGTGCTTTTTTGGGAAACCCCTTTTAACGGGGTTTTTAGGAAATTAAATTTAATTTTTGCGGGAGATCTTGCACCTAGGTTTCCCAATTTTTAACGAATTTTGGGTCTGGCCCCTGAATGCCCCAAAAAATTTTGAAGAGTTTTTCGGACACAGCTGGGGAATCATTCCGTGGGAAATCCACCTCCCAGAAGCTGACCCCCTCTAGCTGGGGTCCTTATTTCTGCGGTGGGAAAAACTTTTTTAAAATGGATCTCGGGGGACTGGTTTTTATAATTCTTATTCCCTGTGTATAAATTCATTTAACTCGTTGTCCCCAGTGCCCCTTTGAAAATTTTTGTTTCTTTAAAGGCAACGATGTCAAATTTTCAATTTTTTGATGTGTCCCCTTTCCCTTTTTTTGAACAAAATTTTAATAGCTAACATTATCCTTAGCCAAATTTTACTTCGGCCCGTGGCACTTTCAACCTTCTCTTTGATTTGGTTGTAAAAAAATTTTTTTCATGCTGGGCCCCAAAAAGCTCGATGAGTTTTTAGAGGAAATTTAGTTTGAATATTTTTCCCTTGTTCCCCCAAAAGTTTAGAGAAAATTTTGGTGGAGATTTTCTTTTTGCGAAGACCCCTGGGGGCATATTTTTATCCGGGTAAAGGTTTTTGGGTCGTGGGTTCCCAAACCTACTTTAATCTCTTTCTGTAGTTTTCTCCCAAATTTTTAGAATAAATCTTTTAGGTTTCAAAATTTCCCCTGAGTTTTTCAAAAACCAGTGCTTTGAAAAAATTTTTGCAGTTTTTTTAATTTTTATTTGATAACCTTCCGTAATTTGGGAATGTCGGCGTTAATTTTTTTTTCTCCCTGATTTTTTTATTTTTAAAATTCAAAAAAAAGTCTTATTCCCAAAAAAAAATGAATAGGTGCCGAATGGGGGGCAAAAGTTAAGGACTCTATGGGAACAAGAGTAAAGGGACAAGAAACCAAACTCACCCATCTGTACTTAAAATCCGGTCCTGGGAGCACGGCCCGGGCGGAGTCCTCACCCCCAAGCAAAACGCAAAAAAAAAACAAAGAGTAAACCAGCTGGGATCCAAGACGCCTGACTAAAGGCGGTTTAAAAATTCCAATTTTTATTTCTTCTAATTAAAATCGATACATGGAGAAAAACTTTAAGAATAAAAAGCATAATAGCACCATGGTTTAACGCTGTAAACCGAAGCGTTTTCGGAAATTATTCCTTAAAACTTTGGGCATAAAATGTTAAAATGATGAAAAGGCCCAAATTTTTTACTGTCTCAGGGGGGAAATACAGACGAAAGAGGGGAAAAACCCTCTGTGACCCCTGGTCCCCCCCCCCGAGAACAAACGCCCCCCTATTAAAAAAAAAATGTCTTATTTAAAACACATTGTCTAAAACAAAAAAAAACAAAAAAAAAAAAAAAACAAGAACATGCTAATGTTTTTTAAAAAAAAAAACCAGGTGCCAAGTTTTCTGGGATTAAAAAAGGCCCGCAAAAAAAATCTTAATAATGGTAAATTAAAAACTTGCATTAAAATTTTAAGCCTTTCAGGGGGTTCTAGTACCCAGTTGAAGATCCACATCGATTCCCTAGCCCGGGGTTTAAAGGGGTAAATCCCACCTCTTGGTGCGGTTTTTTTTTTTTTTTTTTTCCACAGTGCCAAAAAAAAAGAACGCAGGGTTTCCAACCCTGTATCTCCTGAAAATGTTTTGATACCCCTTGAAAAATTTTTAAAAGGTCCCCCTTCTTTTTAAAAGGCTGAGGAAAGTCTTTAATCCTGACTTTCGGGGGCCTGTGGTACAACCCACAAACTGAATCCCGCAGGTATTCAAGCAATAAGGGTTTGATCACAAATTTAAATGTTACAATTAATGAATTGCTTAATTGGGCCCTTCTTTTTTAGTTAAAAATGATTCAAAAGGGTTTTTTTTTTTAGAAAAAATACTTTTCCGGGGTGTGCATTGGGGGTGACCACAGGGCCAAAAAAGCCTGTTGAACTCAGCCAAATTCCCCTGCAAAAGGGAAATAAAAGTTTTGAAAAAGAGGGTTGGGGGATAACAGGGGACCCCAAAGTAGGTGCCTTTCCCAGTTTCAAAACGTTTTTTTCACTGTAAAAGTCTCCCGCAAGTCCCCCTTAGAATCCCAAAAAAGGGAGATGAAATTTTTTAAAGATTTTAACAATACCTTTTAAAAAATAGACTATTAAAGTTGGGAAAAAAGTGGACAGAGCACAAAATGGGTCAGTTTTAGAAATTTTCTTTTTAACAAAAGTTTGTCTATCTGTTCTTTAATTTTATTTTGGCTTTTCTAACCACAGCAGATGGTATCGCTTTTTTTTAAAACCCGTGCAGGTCTCCTGTTCAAGTGTATCAAAAAAATTTTCCCGGATAACATGGGGGCAATCTGCCCTTCTTTTAGGGTTTTTTCGCTGTGGAAAAAATAAAAAAACGCACCAAGAGGTGGCGATTTACACCGTAAAAATCCCGGCTAGGGAATGTTTTGGATCTTCAAAAAACCTTAAAAAAAAAAACGGGAAAAAAAAATAAAAAAAAAAAAAAATTCCCAAAAAAAACCCCGGCCTTTAAAAAAAAAAAAAAAAAAAAAAAAAAAAAAAATCCCAAAAAAAACAAAAAAAAAAAAAAATTTTAAAAAAATAAACCCAAAAAAAAAATTAAGAAAAAAAAAAAAAAATTGGCCCCCCCCCCCCATCCCCCCCCCCCCCCCCCCTTTAACCCCCCCCGACCCCCCCCCCCCCCGTAAAACCCCCCCCCCCCCCGGCCCCCCCCCCCCCTGGGGTTTTGGGGTTTTAAAAAACCCCTTAAAAAACCCCTTTCTTTTTTTGTTTTTTTTTTTTTGTTTTTTTGTTAAGACCCAATTTTAAAAAAAAGGACAAACTTTTTAAAAGCGGCGTTTGTTCTTGGGGGGGGGACAGGGGTTTACCGAGGGTGTTTCCCCTTTCGTCCTTTTTTTCCTCCCTGAGCCCCAGATTTTAAATAGCCCTTTCCCTCAGAAAAACCCCGGCCCCGATTAAAGGGAAAAATTTTCCCCCCGTTTCGGGGGCACGAAACCAAAGGGCAAATTTTGCGTTTTTTAATTTAAGATTTCTCCATGTATCATTTTACAATTTGAGAAATAAAAATTGGAAATTTTAAAACCCCCATTCGTCCGGGTCTTGGAGGGAGCTTGGGTACCTTGTTTTGGGTTAAGGGCCCTTTTTCCCGCTCCCAACAAAAAAATGCAACTAATCATTTGCTTTCTTAACACATCCTACCCCCTTTAAAAGTACAAAAAGTCACTGGATAAAACACTTTTCTGGTCAGTGGTTTTTATTTAAGGATTTAAATTTTTTGTTAGCTTTCCCCCCCCTTTCCCTTATGCAAATGAATGAGCGGGGGGTCCTTTACTGAGTCGCTGGTCCCCCAAAGTTTGTTCTTTTAGGGAGTTTTTTCAGTTTAAAACAAATTTAAATAAGGACACCCCACAAGTCCTGCCATTATGCAATGTTTTGGGCCCAGCATTTAGCCAACACCAAAAATTTTTTTTTCTTTCTCAGATCCTTTATTACCTATTTTTCCCGCTTCTCCCCATATCAAGTTCAGGGGGGTTTTTTTGTTTTTCTGTTATATTTAAATGCATTTTCAGTTACCACAACAGTTGGATGAAATTTAAATTTTTTAAAATTTTAAAAAATAATAATGGTGCTATTATAAAGGGAAAGGGTTGTTTTCATCTTTTCCCCATGGGAGCTCCCTTATGGAAGGGAAAGCCAGAAAAGCTACTGGCAAAAAATCAAACGTATGCAAAAATGCTCACCCCCGGGTTTGGGGGAATGTGGTATGATCCCCTTTTTCCTCACATCAGATTTTTTAATCCAAAAGTATATGTTGGGGCATTGTCTGATGTAAAGAAGCATGCTTTTTATGAAAAGGCCCTGCCAAATTTCCCAAAAAGGCAGTTTGGCCTTTGTCCCGTAGGTTGGCCACAAAAAAAAAAAAAAGGGTGTTCACGGTTTTTTTGGGGTTGGGATATATATTTGTTGGGGCACGTTTACCTCAATAGTTGCATTTTTGGGCCCCAAAAGGGTTTTGCAGGGGGAGGGGAAACCCGCTGCCCGATGCGCCACCCAGGACCTGGGCTCGGTGGGGAAAAGCCACTTGTATTGGGCAGGACAAAATGTTTTCTAACACTTTTCAGTAGCCCGCTAAAAGGCTCAAGGCGGCTATGTATGGGGTGGCTTTTTTTGGAACAGCGATAGTGTTGGGTGGGTGGCTGTTCCAGCGTTCCAGGACGGAGTTTTGGTAGGTCGCTGGAGGCCTATTAAAGACCTGCTACTACAGCCAATCAGGGTGGCGTAGTGCAGATTTTATACTTCACAACATGTTGAATTATTGGCACATATTCCGCATGGAAAATCTGCAAATTAGCGCCGTTATAAATAAAGAAAAACATACAATACTAGATAAGGTCATAATAACCACTAGTGTAAACACCTAAATATATATAAACCAACAAGAATAGGGTGTATACTATTAAAACATAACTTTTAATAATAATCCAATAAAATCTACAAATATGACCAAAAACTGTCAGACAAAACCTATTTGGGAAAGTGAAGAAGGTATAAAGACAATAACTCACCCTAAGAGTCCTACACTGGCCCCAGAGAAGATATACAGGGACCCCGTCCCGTAAGGACATTTTTGTTGTTTTAGGGTTAGTGTAGTGGTAAGAGTGCAATAGGGGGAGGTTCCTGACGGGGTCGTCCTTACGGGACAGGGTCCCTGTATATCTTCTCTGGGGCCAGTGTAGGGCTCTTAGGGTGAGTTAGTGTCTTTATACCTCCTTCACTTTCCTGATTAGGCTTTGTCTGACAGTTTTTGGTCATATTTGTGGATTTTATTGGATTATTTTTAAAAGTTATGTTTTAATAGTATACACCCTATTCTTGTTGGTCTAAATTAGCGGCATTGAATAACGAGGAGTATAATGTGTGCCTACTTCCTTACCTTTGGATCAATGCTGCACATTACATAAGAAATCCAAGTTGGATTTCCTTATGCCACATCCCAAATATGGGAACATAGCCTTCTAGAATGGCCAAAGCTATAGTGACATTGGCATTGGAGATTTTGTCTTTTTTTACAGGAATCTTGTATACAGCCTTATTTTGTTGTCACAATGCCAGACACTTTGTCAGAAGCAGCCATTATATACCCTTTTACAAGTCAAAAGGGCCTATAAGAAGATGAAAACCAGAATGCAGATATTAACTTCTGTGAGTAGTAGGCTCTGTTGACATCACATGTTGTGGTTTCTGTTGGAAATGGAAATCATAATGCTGTGCGGAGCCAATCCCACTTTAAATGATCTGATGTTCCTTTGACACATGCAGCACACTATCTTCTATAAGAAAACATTACAAAATCTGCAACTAAGGATCCTGAGACTCCAACGAAGATGAGAACATAACTTAATTTACTTGTGGATCCTCTGGACAATCAACCAAAAAAATCATTTGGTGGAATTTTGCCTATGGTTAGCTAATAATGTGAAAACTACAATGTTCTACTGGACACTGTGTAATGTGTACCACTATCACTGTAAAAAAAAATAAAAAAATAAGACCCTTCTAAAACATAACCTTTAAGAAGATAATATTAAAAAAGCATATCCAGGACTCCAAAATATACCACAAAAAAAATCAAACACCTGTCCAGGTAAAATTTCATATAAGGGTTGCAAAGGAGTATTGACTGTGTTACTAAATAATAGCAAAATAGTAACAGTAAGAGTTTGTTCACATGGCTTATTTTGGGGCGCATTTCGCCAAGTATTGTGAGCGTACTGTGTTCTAATATGAGCGAAATGCACCCCAATCATTACGGTAATCCACAGTTGTCATAGAGAACTATGGATTACGCCTCCTCTCCCTGCTCGTACAGTACGATCGTAAATTTTACGAGCGGGGAAATAATTGACATGTCATTTATTCATTGGGGTCACAGGCGATAAAGACAGCTAGGG
>JAODAL010034021.1:0-44822 GCA_025379985.1 Phyllomedusa bahiana | reverse complement strand
GATACGATCACGGCGATACCCAATTTCTATAGTTTTTTTTTATGTTGAAGCACTTTAAAAAATTTTTTTTTAAAAAAGTGTTTTTATTGTGTAAATCAATTGTTATGCATCGCTGTCTTCTGAGATCCAAAAACAGGGGGTGTAAATTTTTTTTTTTTGCGGGATAAACTAAACGTTTTGATTGGTAAAAAATTTGGTTTTAAATGATTTTTTTGATCGCTTTTTTTTTCCCCTTTTTAAATGTGCAGCTTTGAGGGATCAAAAATCGAAATTCTTTTTTTTTTAAAATTTAAACCCAGTGTTCACCGAAGGGTTTTTAAAAAAATTAAGACAGATTTATAGGCAGGTCGTTCCCTTAAGCACGATACCAAATATGGGTTACTTTTTTTTAAAATTTTTTTTTAACAAACTTTTTTTTAAGAAACTCTCAGTAACACAAAAAGTGTAAAGAACAAGGTGCATTTTACTTTACTTTTCAACATAGGTGTCACGCGAGAAAAACCATTTTTACACTTTTTTTATAACACATGAAAAAAACGTTGCGGCATGACTTTTTGGCGAAAGGAAAAAGAAAGAAAAGGTTTTCTAGAGTTCCCCTCAGAAATTTTCTAATGCCCATTTTTTGAATGCGATTTTAACTCTTTTCCCCCATGACAATGGGGAAACAACATGATTGTTTTTAAAGGTCAAATAACCCAAATTTTTAAACATTAAAAAAACATTTAAAAAAATAGCAAGGAATAAACCATTTTACCCCAGTTTTAAAAACTTTAAGGAAAATACCAAAAATCGGTGCTTTTAAGAAAACCCGCATTGGATATCGATTTTGGATACTTGCGGGCCCGAGGACGGGGGGTGGGAGATCCAAACGATGTTGGGGGGGGGATATCCAGGTGGGGGGGAAATTTTTTTAAAATGAGGGGGCCCCTATATATCACCTGGGAATGACCATTGGGGTTGTCGTTGTTTTCCCCCTAATTTTCCCTCCATGGTTTTCCATTTGGAACCGGGCTGGTGAGTGGAATGGGTCCACCAATTTTTTTAATTTCTTGTGGGGATTTAGAATTTCTCCAAAAAACGCCCTCCTTTTTCTAAAAAAAAGTTTTACAATTTTCCCCCTATGGCGCGCTGTATGGTTTTGGGTCCCTATTGCTATTTTTTGGTTTGTTCTATCCCAAATTTTTGTTTTGGGGGGTGTGTCTGAATCAACCCAAATTTAGTCAGTAAGAAACCCGTTTGGCCCCCAGCAGGATCATTTTGAACATAGTGGGAAAAAAAAACGTCTCCCCTTTTGTTTTCCTGATGCACTTTAAAATACCAGCTTAAACCATGCAGAAAAAAAAGTATTGGAGAAAAAGGGAAATTTCCCTTTCCCCCCCATAAAGGGGAAACCCCAAAATAGGTCTCTTACTTCCGTCCCGTTTGTTTTTTTTTTTAAATTTCCCAAGAAAAAGCCTTTTTTGGGTGAAAAGAAAAATATACAAATGCAAGCGGGAGGTCCCAACCCGGGAAAACATGCGGACACAAAAATTTGTAGAAAAAAAGAAAGTCAAACAATGCAAACTTTAACCAAAAAGAATGAAATATCGTAGTTTCAGTAAGGCCCTTGTTAACACGGCCCTTATTCTGCAGCGGATTGGCGCCGTACTGGCGCCGGTTTTGCGCCCCAGAAAGGCCCAATCCCCCGGCGCAATTACGGAAAACCCATGCTCTCTTGGGAAACAGAGGAAATCCGTCGCCCCCTTCCCCGTTGGGGGGAATCCCCCCCGGGGGGGGGGGAAAGGGGACATGCAAAATTTTTTTGGGCCGCGGACGCGCCTAAACAATGCTTTGTCTAGGGGCCGGGGAGCGGGGGCCCCCCCCCCGCGCCCCGGGCCCCCCCGCCCCCCGCTCCCCCCTTAAATTAAACGGGGGATTTGTGCGGCTCAAAAAGGCCAAAAAACCGCCGGCAATAAGTTTGAAAAAGGCCTAAATGTACCGATTTTGATGTTTTAATAATTGCGAAAAGCAACTAGAAAAACCTTAATTTTAATATAAACCAAAAATTAAACCTAAGCATTAAAGGGAAATTTTTTAAAGACCCTTATAACAAAAAAACCTGTACTAGTTTGGAAAAAAGGGGAAAATACAAAGAAAAACCCAAAAGCATGCATTCGACGGTAAAAACCCCTCCAGTTTGTTTTTAACCTGGGAAATGTCCTTTGACCATGGTAAAAGATTGGTTTGGGGCTTGAAAATTTTGGGCAGGAAGTGATCCTGTTTGGAAATCCCGGTGTGGGAGGAATGTGAATGCAAAAAAAGGCTTTTGGACCCAATTTTAAAATAATTTTCCCTCTCCATGCCCTCACTAAAAACAGTTTTGCGTATCTTTTTTTCCCACCCCCTTAGGGTTTTTCCAGTCAAATATCGTAATAATTTAACCAATGACTCCATTTCTTGAAGCAGTCCTCCACTTTAAACCCTTTGGACATTTTTGGGTCTTTATGATTGAAAAATGCCGAAATGGACTTTCTTTGATTTTCCTCCCCTCCCACCCCATCAAATTAAAATTCCCTACTTCTTTTCTTTAATGCCCTCGCAATCCAGGGGAACGAAGATTTAACCTTTAAGTATTGCAATGCCTTAGCTAGGTTTGTCAAAATTCCTCCCCGGGACTTGTAAAAATTATTTATGCTTTTTTCTTTTGGGATGGCCCAGATGTGTTATCGATTTCCTTTGGGTTTAATGTTTTTTTTTCCCCTTTGGGGACTCCAAATTTTCCCCATTGTCGGGTTTTTGGGGTGTGACGGGCTTAAATCTTTTTTTTTTTTTCCCTCCATGCAACTTTGGTGTCTCTAAGGGTTTTTGGGATTTGCTTCGCCATAGTATTAGTCCCGGGTTGACGTGCTTTGTAGCAAGCTATTTAAATTTTTTTCCCCCCCCAGGTTCCTCTAAGGCCCAATCAGAGTAGAAATTTGTTTTATGGATCCAACCCAAGACATCCGGGGTTGGAAAGTTTATTGAACCCCCTTTAAAAGGGGAAGTTTAGTCCCATTTCCATTTTGGGCTTTGCTTTACTAAAGCTTTTTTCGAAACCCTTTTCCCCCCCCCCACAAGGAAAAATTGAGACCCCATTTAAATTTAATGCTCTTAAGCTTCATGTCTGATTAAAATAGGTAGGTCTGAAAAATGGGGATAGGAGGCGGGGCAAATTATGTCATTTTAATTAAATTTTTAAAACTCTCCCCAAGAGATAAAAGGGTTTAAATCATGCCAATTCCGCAGTTCATTTTGAATTTTTTAAAAAATGGGGGGGGAAATTTTGCTTGTATAAGATGTTGGGGGCTTTTTTCCCCTTTTTGTACCCAAGTTAAATTTATGGTTTTTTCTCGCTACCTTTTTAAACCCGTGGCTTTGACTTTCTATTGGGTTTTCCCTGGGGGATTTCCCCCAACCCAAAAAACAATTTGCTCACATTTATCCCTGTTAATGTGATAGCCAAGAATTTACCCCAAAATGCCCGAACTCCAGGACTTTTCTTAGTGGGTTTCCCGGCGAGCCCCTAAAAAGAAGGTCTTTTTGCAAAGGCCGTCAAATTCAAAACCCCCTTTCCTTTTATCTTTTATACCTTTGTAAAACTTGTGACTGTTTCCCGTTTGTGTAGCAGGGGGGCCCAAAGTTGAAATTTAAAAAACAAGGGAGATAGAGGACAACCTTGCCTCGTATTTTTTTCTAATTGAAGGTTCCACCTGAAGTCCGGGGGTATACTGCCGCTCTTGGGGTTTTTTTATATAACGAGGAGATGAAATAACGGAATTCCCCCCCTGGAACCAAACCCTTTTCCAATAAACCCAATTTTCCCAAACCGTCCCCCTCAAGAAAACAAAAACTTTTTCAGTTCCAATGGGCAAATAGGCCTTGGGTTTGGGGTTTTTACCCCCCTTTTCACTGCAAAGCGCGTCTAATTTCCCCCATTATTTCCTAATATTTGTTGTCGCAGCCCGGGCCCTTTTACGAAAAAACCCCCGTGATTTGGCCCATCAAAATTTTTGGGGGGGAAAAACCCCCAAAAACCCATTTGCCATTATCTTAGAGACTATTTTTAAATCTTGGTTGATTTATTTTTATTGGGGCCAAAAGGATTCCCTTGGGGTCAAAATTTCCCCCGGGGTTAAGGGAATACCTTAATTTTTTGGGGCCCGGTTCGGGCCCATAAAGGGGGTTTTCTCCGTCTAAAAAACTTATGTAATAAAATGCCAAAGTTTGGGGGTTTCCTGGGTTTCCCGAAGGATTTTATAAAACTCCACCGATTTTCCAACCGGGTGGGCCCCCCCTTTTAAAAGATTTAATCGTGTTCTGAATTCCTCCGGGGTAATTTTAAACGTTAAGAAAAGCTTTTTGTTTTTTCTGTAAATTTTTTTGGGAAAAAGGTTTACATTGACTTAAAAAATCTGCTCTCAATTTTGGGAAAACCTCTCCCCGTTTCCCGGTTTTGCAATTTTTGTAATTCCCCAAAAAATTTATTGTTTCTTCGGGGGGTGTGGTAAAATATACCCTTTTCCCCTTTTGTCTTAAGGGTTTTGTTTTTCCTGCGCCCTCTTTTTCACTCTGGCTAACCTCGCTAAGGTTTACCCGTTTGTTTCCCCAAAATTTGGGGAGTTCACTTCAAATTTTGTCCCGTATTTGTTTTTCCTTCCTTTCCAAAACCAAGCTCAAACATTTCCCCCCCTTTTGACCACACTTTTTTGTTTGCGGGGGAAGCATCCTCGGGAAAGCCCGTTTACGCTTTTCGGGAAGGGGGCCCTACTAAAATTTATGAATTTTTTTTTGGGGAAAAAATTTTTTTTGTTTAAAAAAAAATTTGGGGATTAAAAGTCCCCCCCCCAAAAATGCCTTGGGGCCCCTTCCCCCCCAAAAAAACTGTGGGTTTTTTTACTAAGTTCCGGTTGAGGGTCGCAAATTCCATCCAAACCCCGTACCCTTTTCCCGAAAAATTTTATACCCTTTAAAAGGGGACAGGAAATCGCCCGACAAAATCATGGCCTTTGGGTTTAATACCGCGAGCTCCCCCCAATTTATTGGGGGGTGGAAACTGATATGAGAATATTTCCCAATAAACATTTTCCCCCCACCCCCCGTCAATTAAGTTTTTGGGGAGAATAATTAACTATACGAGACCACGTTGAGGGGATTAGAGAAAAAAAGTGTAGTCTCTAAATTCCGTCTGGGATGCAGTAGTTCCAGACATAAATGGGACCGGGTTTAAAAAACCCAAAATTTTTTTAACCTAGGTCGTTTGGCAACGGCTTTACCGGCCATTTCCCCTTTTTGT
Source organism: Phyllomedusa bahiana (assembly GCA_025379985.1). Classification (NCBI taxonomy): domain Eukaryota; kingdom Metazoa; phylum Chordata; class Amphibia; order Anura; family Hylidae; genus Phyllomedusa; species Phyllomedusa bahiana. The sequence continues at coordinate 39,511 of JAODAL010034021.1, read as the reverse complement.
ATCTTTTTGTGGTCTTAAAAACTGCGTTTTGGTCCCCTTTCCCCCTAGGATCGCGCAAGGGTGGTTTTGGGTTTTTTGTTAGTTTCTTAAACCCTCGGTTTTAAAATCTGCTTCCCTCTCTGTTGGGGCCATTTACGGAAAAAATCATAAGTCTCCCAAATGGGCCAAACAGGTGAATCCCGGGCCCCCCCTGCCCTCATTATCCCCCTTCTAAAAGAAAAAAACTTTTTTTTCTAAGGTTTTTCCCCAGGGGTAAACAAGACTCCATTTTTTTATTTACGCCGGTTTAGCCCCTACACTTCGCCCCCCCAGTTTTTTTCATCCTTTGAAAATCATTGGGGGGGAAGGGTGTTTCCTGCAGCAAAGCAAAGTGGTTTAAAACTTGCCCCCGATACCCAGGACCATAGAACGCTTTTTGGGGACAATAAAAACCCCTTTCTTTTCCCTGGATTATCTTCATAAATTTTTAAAAACATGTCCCTTTGTGAGGTGTAGTTGTTGTTTATTCAAAATCGAAAAACATAGCCCGGGCCCTCCCCCCTCTCCCCCCTTTTTGGAAAACCTTTCCCGTGAGATCCCTTTTGGCTTTTATCTAGATAATTCCCCCAAAGAAAAATCTTTTTTTTCTAGATTAAAAACTTTAAAAAATAAAATGAACAGAAAAAAACCCACTCCCTCCATATTCAACCCTTTCCCCCTTTTTTTTTAAGGACTTTCTTTTTTCTGGGGGGGGGGCACAACTTCCCGAACATCGTCCATAAAATTGCACTTCCACATCTTTTAGGACCAAAATACAAAATCAGGGAAAAAGGGGGATATCGACCTAATTCCAGGTTCATCCTTCTCTCAAGTTCCCGGGGAAATTGTTCAGGAAATTTAAATTTTGCTTCTTGTTTGCGTGGAGTTTTTTTAGCGGGGCTTTTTCCTTTGGGTTTGGTTTTTTTGTAGAAGTTTCCTCCGGAAAGTCGGGGAGGGGGTCGTGTCTTCCCCAACGGTCGCGTTGTTTTTTTCAATTTCTTTTTTGGATGCTCTCGAAGGCACTGCAGAACCCCTTCCCGCTTTTTGGCTGTATTAAAGACTTTTGTGGGAACCATTGGGAGTGCCACCCTTAAAATTTGCGGGTTTTTGTAGTTGGAACTTTTTTTTCTTGGCCCTGAGTTTGAGGGAAAAAAATTGTAAAGGGTTTCCTTTTGCGTTTAAACCTCACGGAATATTTATTTAAAAATTTGAATGGTAGAGCCATCATATTTTTTTGGCTTCTGTCGCTTTTTAAAACTGCCTAAGATGTGTTCTTTTTCGGGGTAGTCCCAAGAATTTGGCAATTTTTTGCGTGGTGTCTGACTTGCTTAAACTGCAGCAGTAAATTTTTGGCCCGGGTTTTCAGGGCCAAATTTTTATGCGCTCTTTCAACTTTTCAGACCGTTTTCCCCGGTTAAGGGGCCCCTGGGAATTTGATTTGCATATCTTTCGCAGATGACTTTTCCGGGTTTTTTTTCGGGGAAAGGGCCCTTTTAAACCGCAAGTTTTTTTCTCCTTGAAAAGATTTTTTAAAATCTTCCATCTTTTCTGGCATTTTTTTGTTTTTCCCCCCTTTAAAGTGCTGAAAAACCCCCCTGGGGGGTTTAGAAATTTTTGTCCTCCGTTTTTAGAATCTTTTTTTCCATTTCCCTTGACGTTGGCCCTGACTGTTGACCCCAGGGCCCGGAGGGAATTGCTGAGTGGCTAGAATTTCGTTAGAGTTTCTTGCAACACCGGCAGTATCTTTTTGGCCACTGCTGTGGCGAGTTTTTTGTAGTTAATTTAAATTTGCGAGGGGGTATTGCTTTGTTCTTGAGATTCATCCTCCGAAGAGTCCATGTCTTCTTGCTCAGACTCTGGCTTACTTGTGGTCGCTTTGTCTTTTCTTGTGACAGGTGCCATTCTTTGACAGAGTGTAAAGTTTTGGCAAAGGTGTATCACAGCCCTATATATGTTCCTATTGGAAGAGGTTTAGTATATTTTCACTTGTGCTGCTAGATATCTCTAAATGATGTTATGCACAGTGCTCCTTGTTCCCAGTTTGGCGATTGGGTGAGTTCTTTCAGTGTTTGTGTCACGTCAAGGGAGGTGCAGTGAGCCCTGACTGGAACCCAGCCCACTGTCCCTGCCTACTTGACGTGCTGCCCTAGGCGGCAGACGGCAACTGGGCGACAGTCCCTGCGCTGCTAAAATGCTGGGGCCGTCAGGAGGAAGAATAGTATACAGTCCGGGTCAAACCAAATCAGGAACGCCAAAGCCACAAATCAGAACCAGAGGGATAAACGTAAACAGGCCGAGGTCAAACACGAACGGGAGCGAGGTACAAAATCAGAAGACAAGCCGGGGTCAGGAGAACAAGCCGAGGTCAGGTACACAGGTAAGCAAACAACAAGCAATAGCACAGGTAGCAAGGCAGCCAGGAGAATATCGCAGGCGCAGCACTCAGCTAGCAGGGAGTTTAAATGTGTTTCCCGGATACCGCCCCTGTAGCTGATTGGAGCGGCCTCCGGGTCCTCCCATTGGCTGGTGCGACTCGCCTCGTGTCAGGAGTGGCTGGGCGTCTGTCACTCACACAGCTCCCAGCAGACTGTCTATCAGGGTGGGGTCGCTGATCAGCTGCTGCAGACTCTTCCTCCCTGCAAGCCGAGCGCTGCCCAGCCCTGACAGTTTATTTCCAGGCACAGAGGAGGAAGTTCAGTGCGTTAGTGCCATATACTATTGTGACCTCGTCAGTCACACAACAGGATAGTAAGACTGTAATGCGGGGGGTGGCCACCTCTGAACCCTCAAGACAGCCGTGTAGAAGTTGACAGGCAGCCCTCTTTGTCTTGTTTACCAGATATTTGTGTCTTGTCTTTATTTAAAGTCTCTGCCAGGGCTTTATCTAGGGCACTTGGCTGTGCTCTGAAAGTAACTAAAATGGCAGCCTGCCACGTGCTGCGGGGCTCTGTATTGCCTCCTTCCCTTCTGGTATGGGCGTCTTTTTATTTATTTATTTATTTATTTTTTGTGCTGCTCTTCTGCTCCTGTGGCTCGCGTGCCACAGCTGCCCAGTCTCCGCTTTCCTGTCCAGCGGACGGGCCTAATGTCGCCCCAAGCTGTATCTTATGGAGCAGACTGCTCGTTTCCCTTCAGCTCCTCCTCGTTGCGCCTGAGCAACAGCCATGACTGCTGCGCTGGTGTCGGCTCCTTTCTGCCGTGCTGGTTAGGCCTTTTTGGCTGCGTGGGAGTCTGACTTCTCAAAGCCTGACTTCTCAATGTCTGTCTGTCTGTACCCGACGGCTGGGCAGTCCTCTCTCCACTCACCACTTATGTGACTCTCCGCACCTCTGATGGAGCGCTGATCTCGCGTGGCGGGAAAGATGGCGCGTCGCGGCCACACCGCCGGGATGGCTCAGTTCCCGCACCTCTTCCTCTCTCTCTCCAGGCGCTTCCAGGGGGGACGATCACTCCGGTGAGTTCTGCGGCGATAACCTCCTTGCCTCCGCTGCAGCGTTGATGTCGTGGGAGAGATATGGCGTGCCGCGTCTGTGACTCCGGAGCAGCCCGGCCTCCGGACCTTTTCTCCGCACTCTCCAGATACCTCCGGGTGAATAAGTTACCCCGGTGAGTTCCGCTCCTTCCTCCGGGTCACTCAGCCGTGTTCTATCGATGTGGATGCAGGCTATTTTGCAGGTTTTAGAGACAATGTCTGCAGAGCGCGCGGCCCGTGCTCCTACATCGCCAGCGCCGGAACCGGAAGTCTTTATTTTTTATCTTTTTTGGGGCGTTTGGCGTCTGTAAAGGGGAAAAGGGCGTTGTACGTGTTTTTATTTTATTTTTTGTGTTTGTGTTATATTTTTATTCACTTTTTTTTCCACTTTTTTTTAAAATTTTTTACACTTCTTTTTACTTTCCCCATAGGGGATTTATAACAGCAATCTTTAGATCTTCTGAATGTTGCTGTTATAAGGCAAGCCAGTGCATAGCATTGTTGCTATGCACTGGTCGCCATGACAACTGTCAGTCACGATGCCCACAATGCATTGTGGGCATCGTGACGTCACAGACTGCCCCGGGAAGTGGTCTTCAGATCCCGGGGCAATCTGGTAGGAGATCGTTGCTGCACTCTCGTGCAGCAGCGTGACTTAAGCAGGCAGAAGGGGCTCCCTCCTCCTGCCTGCGACTTAGCTCCGACGATCTTAATTGATCGTCGGAGTTAAGGGGTTAAACACCCGCGGCCGGAGCTCACTTCGCGGCATGAAACCAGCGGTAAATTACCGCTGGTCCCATGTCGCGAGAGCGCGCGGCTCGTCCGCAAGCCCGCGCGATCGCCAGGACGTATGCATACGTCCATTTGCAGGAAGTCACTTCCCGCTAGGGCGTATGCATACGTCCAATGTCGGGAATGGGTTAAGGAGTTAAGCTACACCTCCACCTTTTGAAAGCTTTCAACTTAAAGGAGGAAATGGGTGGTGTGTAATGGACTGTTTTAGGGAGGAGGGGAAACGGAAGTTTTACAAGGGAAAGAGGAACAGCTTTCCAACAGGATGTGCTGATGCTTGGCTGTAAAGAAGGTAGGCGACATGAAGCACGGGAAAATCACAAATTACTGTAAAAAGTACATCATAGTTAGTTGAGTGAAGACTCAGACAAGTTATTTGAACATTTGTGTTTTGTTTTTTTTTCTAACTTTTAGGCTGTACAATTGACATATGGATACATTGCAGAATTGCAAAAGGGTGTGTACAGACCCCCCACCCCCCCCCCCCCCCCCCCCCTTTAAAACCCCCCCCCCCCCCCCCCCTCCCCCTATGGACAAGTACCCTAGGAGGACAGAATGTAAATGTGAAATAAGTGTTTTTAAAGAATAAAATTTAAAAAAATAAAAATTAAGCTACATATGATTATCACCTCTTCTGTAATAGACTGATCTATTAAAATATAACATCATTTATCCCCTATACTGAACACCGTAGAAGGGGGAAAAAATACAAATGGCGAAATTGTGTTTTTTTTTTTTTTTTTTTTCATTTCTTGTCCCCTAAAAATTGGGATAAAAAGTGATAAACTCGCATATATCTCAAAATGGAGCCAATAAAAATCACACTTTAGTCCGCAAAGAATGAACGATCACTCAGGTCCACAGAGGGAAGAACAAAAAAACAGCGCTGCATGGAAAATTTACATGTTTTTAGTTAGCACGAAAACCCTGCATATTTGGTATCACCGGAATTGTACCGACCTGCAGAATACAGATCAGTCATTTATACCGAAGAGCGAACATCGTAAAAATGAAACCCCTTTAAAGACATGGCATGAGAATGTTTGGGTATTTTTCACATTTCACCACGTTTCGAATTTTGTTTTCGGTTTCCCAGTATATTTTATGGTACGGCCAATGACGCCATTAGAAAATACATCTTGTCCCGCAAAAAAATAAATAAATAAGCAGAGAAAGGTGGGGCCGAAAAAAAAAACAACCAAGAGCCAAAAACCGGCTGTCAGGAAGGTGTTGAACAATAGGGTGCATCTAGATGTAGTGGGGAAAATAAGTATTTGATACACTGGTGATTTTGCAAGTTTTCCGACCTGCAAAGAGTGGATAGAGCTTTAATTTTTAGGAGACAGAATCTAAAAGAAATGCAAAAAATCACATTGTATGATTTTTTTTCATAATTTGCATTTTATTGCATGAAATAAGTATTTGATCACCGACCGACCAGCAAGAATTCTGGCTCTCACAGACCTGTTTTTTTTTTTTAAATTTTTTTATTTATTTATTTTTTTAAGACGTCCTCCTACTCTGCACTCATTACCTGTATTAATTGTGCCTGTTTGAACTCTGCATAAAAAGACACCTGTCCACACACTCTATCACACTCCAACCTCTCCACCATGGAGTCTGTGAGAGCCCGAATTCTTGCTGGTTGGTCAGTGATCAAATACTTATTTCAAGCAATAAAATGCATATTAATTATTTAAAAATCATACAATGTGATGTTCTGAATTTTTTATTTTTAGATTTTGTCACTCACTGTTGAAGTGCATCTACGATAAAAATTACAGACCTTTCCATTCGTTGTAGGTGGGAAAACTTGCAAAATCATCAGTGTATCAAATACTTATATATTATAGTGTTTTCAGAGGGTGATTCGACAGCACATCCATGGTCAAAACTTGTGCACCTTATAAATGATAAAAAGTGTGTTGGCTCACCTCATACAGTAGCTGCAGACCTGGTCCCCACCACATTTCATCCATTTGTGTGTTTTGCACATACATGAGTGCACCAGTTAACCCTGATTTTGGGCAATATCCAGGCACTCCATGCTTCTTAAGGACCCTTCTCTCACGAGCATTAGGTTTATTTGGTTCTCTTTTTGTCTTGCTTGGCAATGATCTAGCTTCTGTATTTTACCATATCTCTTTGTTTTCTTGCTTACCGATCACATGCCTGCATGGTGGAAATTTTATTTGCGATAGTTGACCTGCGATACAGATTTTTATATTTTGCAAAATGTCAATTTCTACTCTAGGATTTACTGCAGGTTTTTCCCATTTACTTGTATGGGGTCAAATCTGCACCAAAAAAAAAAGCTGTAGAACTGGCCACAGCCTGAACAGGAAGTTGGAGCTTAAAGAGAACCTGTCCCATAGATTATTGCCCCCCCAACCAACCCCCTTGCTGAGGGCAGCACAAGCCAGTGACAGGCCTGCTGTTTCCAGCGCTGTGTCCCTTATTCTGTAAAATGCATGTATTGAGTGCTCAAATCTGCAGTTTTCAGTCAGAAGAGTCCTTCAAAGAGTCAGTTTATTCAAACCCCGCCCACCTGAGGCTAGCCCTGCCCACCTCAACTGATAAACCTGTTACTTTGAATAGGTAGAAACGTGAATATCTTTCAGTGGGCGGGGCTAGCCTTTGGTGAGCGTGGCTAACACCTGCTCATGAATAAGATTTGAGGGGTAAATGCTCTAAAACGACTGCATCTTACAGAATAAGGAACACAGCGCTGGGAGCTAGCTTGTCCTGTCCTCAGCAAGGGGGGCATAACCTATGTGACAGGTTCCCTTTAAAGAGTGAAAACGGCCAGATGGGACAACCCCTTTAAGCTTGCATCTTTTAGGTTATGGTCACACGGCGTAATTGCAGCGCATATTTCGCCACGTATTTGCGCTCTTAATACGCGTGAAATGCAAGCCGCAATTAAGGTAATTTAAAGCTCTCATAGAGAACTATGAATTACACCTTGCCTCCCCCAGCGTACAATACGATTGTATTATACGCTGGGGGAGAGAAGTGACATATCAATTGTTGGTGGCACTTGCACACCACTGACAGTGCATGTGAATGGGGCCGCCGCCCCCCGTCCCCGTGCTTTAGAGGTACGCGCTAATAAGCGCGTACTTCCAAAACACCTGACGTATTGCGGCGCGAACAGTACGCACACCAATACGCCGTCTGAACATACCCCTAAAGGACTATGATCCTGGCACTGTCTAGTTCTTCATGTATATGTGTGACGGGACTTTTACAAGTGGAGTCATTGTTTTTCATAATCACGTTTTTATGTAAATTCCCTGTTTCTGTCTATTTTTCTGCTGAATAATATTTCTTTACGGTTTCTCTAAGCCATGAAACTAATGACGGCCATAGTGAAAGCAGCGAAGAACCTAAAACATTACCTCGATACAAGCCAACGTCAGTTCAACGTGGAGCAAGCAAAAAGTCCAGAGAAGAGGTCGGCGGAGAAGCTGGAGGCTCTGGTTGAGAAGATGAGAGAGGTGACTGTGATCTGTGTAATGGGGGCTTTTTTGTTGTACAATTGACAGCTGCCGAAAAGTGGAAATTTCCTTTGTTGCTGAGAACCGGTGTCACAGCCGCCCAAAGTAATACTAAGGCTATGTTTACACATGGGAATTTCGGCGTGCATTTTGCGTCGTATTTGCGCTCTAATACAAGTGAGATGCCGAAATTACGGTAATCCACAGTTCTCATAGAGAACTATGGATTACGCCTTCTCTCCCCGCTCGTACAATTCGTGACATGTCAATTACTTGCGGCGAATACGTGCCGTGAGTATTGCATATCTATGGGGCCGGTGGGCTGCCGCCTCCCCCGCGTCACGGGAGTATGCTCCGATCAGCGTGACTCCCGAACACCCGCCGTAATTGCAGGGTGTACTGTACGCGTACAGTACATAGCCTAATAATTCACACTGCAGTTTCACTCAGTGTCTGATGACTGCGACTTGCACGAGTGCATCTACTTTCCTTATAAATGTCAAGTGTTCTTCTATGAGAAATACTGGGATACACTGGCATACTTTTTTTTTTTTTAACCCCTTAAACAGCACCTATCACCTCCACACAAAGACACACAAATTGGTAATAGATTAAATTATAAGACTTTTCTCAAATACATGTCATTAGCAATCCAGAGGATTTCCCTCAGTTTTACAGGGGAACAGGTTTTACTTTCACTTTGAATCTTATCATTCTGTTGGTAGATACCAACTGAAGAGGGGGAGCTGAGGGCATAGCTGCTTGTATAGGGTGATCTGAGTCTTTCACTACATAGAGTACATCAGGCACAGCACACTGAGGACATAGGGTGACAACTTCCTCCTCCAGAGCACACAGGCATCCATATTACACTGCTGCTGGTGTGCACATGATGTAGACTTACAGGCTACCCCCTGCACAGTGGGCTCTCCCAGCTCAGAAGCAGGACATTTGATACAACTGTCAACATAGTGAATCATCAAGCTGTCATGTGCTGACTTGACCCGACTTCAGAGCTGTCGTAAAGGGGATGTATCAGTTCGGCTGTTTTCTTGTCGCTTTATTTTCTCCATTCCTCAAATCCAGGGGCGTTTCTTCACCTCCCAGCTGGATGTTTCTTAACCGAAGGGGAATGACATCATCCCCCCCTTCACTGTTTGTGCTCGCTCCCAAGTCAGTGTGTTTGTTTGAGATCAATGGGAAGGGATAGCACATCCGCCCCACTCTGTCCCCACATGTCACTGTGTCGTTCCTCTCCCTATGCAGTCTTATTTTGTAAGAGCTGTTTGTTTACATACCACAGGCCTGCATTCAGTCTAGACAGTCTTCTATGAACTCAGAGCACTGATCTCTTCTCCTCTCACAGCTGGAGGTTTGTTACAGTTGAATCCAGTCTTCTATGAACTCATCCAGAGCAGCACAGATCTGTCTCCCTTCTATGTTTACGTGCAGGAGCAATAGGCACCGGGCACAATTCTGCTATTTTCTGATTGTAGAAGCAGCTGCAGTGTTACTGTGGAGCTGCTGGCTGTGCATAGTGAAATGTTGCCGGCCCCTTATTCTGAGTGAGAGAGGCAGGAATGCACGCTCCCATGAGTACGACCGGGGGCCTGACAGAATGTAAATTGGTAGAGCCGGCAGCCAATGAAATGAAAGGAGGTGGAATCCGACCGGCACTGGGGAACAGTGTTTACAGAAAACGAAGATAAGGGATCCTGTGAAAACAAGACAGCTTTGCTAATGACATCCAATTGCAAGGTTGCTTGTTTTCACTGTCCCCTTATTCTGAAGACCATTTAATGTAATGATACAACCCCTTTAAAGGGCCAGTGCTTTGTTTAAAAACAGAATTACAGGTAAAATGCTTTGATTTTCCTAATGAAATATATTTGAGAAAGTGTTTGTATTTTAGTCTCCTGTTACTTCATGAGGTTTTTCTGAAGGTCATTGGTCCTCTTTAACCCCTTATCGACCGCGCACCGTCTTTTGGTGTCAGCCGGTGCGGGTCGTTCGTCTGCAGCAACGTCTTTTGGCGTCGCTGTAGACTTCGGGGTTTGGCGCCGTAGCTGCGTTGGGGTTGGGGCTGTACTACACAGCCCTGATCCCAGAGCATCTCCTGAGAGCATCAGGGAGCGGAGGAAACCTCCGCAACCCGGTGCTTTAACCCTTTGATTGTGGCGGTGCATTACTGCAGCACAACCAAAGGGTTTCCCTGCTCTGTCGGGTGATCGGAACACCCAGTGACCCGACAGAGCCCGGGGAACGGCTGCACAGTCAGCTCTGGGGACCTAGAGTAGCTAGTACCTAGAGCTGTCTGTAGAACAAGCCAGTGATCAGGACCGACTGTGAGCTGCCCTGATCACTGCATGTGTCAAACTGACACAGATTATAATGTATTAGCATATATGAATATGCTAATACATTACCAATTATAAAAAAAAAAATGTAAAACAGTTCTCCCTTCAGGGGATTTTATAAAAAAAAAAGTAAAAACACTAAGTGTAAAAAAAATGAAAAAAATAAATATTAAAATAAAATAATATTTAATAAAAAATAATTGGCATACATTACACACCAAAACAATAAACCTACACATATTAGGTATCCAACGACCGTATATATCCTGTAGAATTTATGTCTAATAGTTATGAAGTGTGAAATGTGAATGGTGTAAAAAATAAAAATAAATATCAAAATACCCCCACATTTTTTTTTTTTTTTTTTAATTCTGCAATTATTTATAGTGACTTAAAACTATTCCCCATTATAGTTTCAATTGTCGCGTAATAAAACGACGGCCTCACACATATCTGCGGCATTGAAAAACTAAACAAGTTACAACTGTTGAAACGCAAGGAGGCAAAAACAAAAAAAATGTTCTGGTCATTAACTACTTTTCAGGCCTGGGGTTTAAAGGGTTAAGGGCGCACCTTTTTTCAGAATTTTTTTTCTTTTTCCGTTTTTTTTCCCTCCCTGCCTTTCAAGAGCCGTAACTTTTTTGACTAATGGTCTCATGTAGTGTACCATAAAATAAACTGAAACAAAATTCTAAGTGTGGGGAAATGTGAAAAAAACCTCATACTTGGCCATATTTGCAGGAGTTTTGTTTTTACGACTTTTCACTCTTGGATATAAATGTTGTTATCTGATATGATTCCGGAAATCCCAAATATGTAGGATTTTTGTTGTATCTTAGTATTGGAAATATAATCTTGCCTTCATGCTTAATCTTGTGCTGCAGCGGTATTTTCTCTGCGAAAAAATAAAATTTTTTGTACTTCTGCTCCTGTGAAACTGAGTTGAGGGCGGGGGATATGAAGTGTGGATCTTTGTATTGATACATTATGGAAGGGACTTTTTTTTATTTACTTTTATTCCAATTTTTATGGGATGTGAAAGGACTTAAAAATCACATTCTTGTTTTTTTTGGATGTTTTATCCTTCTACGGTGTTCGGTGTACGGGATACATGTTTAAATTTTTAATCTGAAGCGTTTTTCAGACGCTCGCGGGTGATACCCAATTATGTGTACGTTTTTTATTATTTATTTTTATTTGTAACATGGCATAGTTTCATAGTTTGTAGTTTGTAGAAGAGCCGATAAAATAGTCGAGAGGCCATCAGTTCAGCCTGTTGTCTATGGTGTTGATCCGAGGATAGGCAAAAACCCCCAATGAGGTAGAAGCCAATGTCCTCATTTTAGAGAAAAATTCCTTCGACTCCAAGATCTGGAATCGGAAAAAAATCCGGATCAATGACCCCTCCTCCTGTATCTTGTCACAGTATACTGTTATATTATTACGTCTCCAGAAATGCATCCATATCCTTTGTGAAAACTCTGTTAGTGAATTCACCAGATGACCTGTCCCTCTTGGCAGAGAGTTCCACAGTCTCTACTGCTCTTACAGTAGTTAAAGTATCCTTTCTATGTTTTATGTAGAATCTTTTCGTCTCAAGGACGTAAAGGTTGTCCCTTGTTCTAGATTACAGCCCTGGGTATAAAGAAATTCTTGGGAGGGATCTCTATATTGACCTTTGATGTATATTTAGATAATATTTTTTATGTCCCCCACGAAGGCCTTCTTTTCTCCTAAACTAAATATCCCTAATCTTGCCAATCGCTTTCTGGGTAGTTGTAGTCCAACAGTTCTCTTTTTTAAGTTTTGTATGCCCCGCCTTGTACTCTGTTTCAAGCTCTTACAATGTCTTTCTGTGCACTGGTGCCAAACTGTACACAATATTTCCTGGTGTGGTCTAACCATTGACTTTGTATAAGGGTGAGAATAATGTTCTCATCATGTGCCTCTATGCCCCTTTTATGCTATCACCATGAGCCTATTTGCCTTGGCAGCGCTGCCTGACGACTGGCTGCTACAATTAAGTTTACTGTCCTCACAGGATTCCACCAAGTCCTTCTCCATGCTCACTTTTAACCCAGTGTTTTTTCCTATTTAACATGTAATCATGAATGGATTTCTCTTCCCCATGTGCTTAACTTGCATTTATCAGCTGTTAAACCTCATCTGCCAGTTCCCTGCCCTGGCTCCAACTTATCCAGCAATCAACTCTTTGTAAATAACACATTATCCTCTAATGTGTTGATTACTTTCAGAGCTTTGTTATCGTCTGCAATGATTTATAGTCTACTGTGCAATCCCTGTGTAAGATCATTAATGAAATTGTTAAAAGAGGATAGGGCCCAATATGACCCCTTGTGGTAACCCACTATAACAGCGATCCTGTCTTGTGAGTATGCTACCGTTAATTACTACCCTTTGTTTTTCTATCAGATGAGCCAGTTGCTTACCCCACACTGGCACAACATCTTCCCCCAGTCCAAGAGCATTTCTCATTTTAACTTACCCAAACCTTTTATGTGGACACTGTATCAATATGCTTTAGAAAAATCTTAGTATGTATGGAACATCCAGGTGACTCACCCCGTTCCACAGTCTTAGCACTGACTTCCGCAGGTGGGTGATTCGAACTTTTAGGATATGTTCACATGGAGTGTGGGGTCCGTGTGAACATTCTTTTAGATACATGTTTGGGTCCGTCTAGACAGACCCACACACGCATCTAACAATGAGCATTGTGAATTACATTGCTTGTAATGTAAAACACATATTGGCGTTCACATGAGTGATATCCGATGGTTTGCGTCGCATCCGTCTTTGAATGCCGTTCCACAGTAATTGTCATTCTTGCCGAAAGACGCAGCAGGAGCCGATAATTATCTATAGGGTGCGATCCTGCTGCGTCTAACACGGGATTCCAAAATGGATCATAAAACCGTTTGAACTAGCCCTTAATATTTATTTTAGACAATAAAAACTTTTCCGGACAGGGTAGATAGGAAAAGAGTTAATGGGAATTTGGGCGCTCTAAGAGCTGACAGAATTTTGTCCATGTCCTTCATGCTGTCACTATCACCGGGTTATGTCTTATTTGGTGGGGGAGAGCCTTGTACTCTAGATTCAGGAAACTCATCAGAGACATCACAAGTAGGAATTGTTCATTTGATGAGGGGTCAGTAAAAGAGTTGGGAGTTTGCCATCCAGTCACCCACCACCTTTGAGTGGGCCGCCATATTGTAGAGGTGTACTGAAGATTCCCCCACGGGAGCAACGTTCACTCAGCGGTCAGACTAGTTCTCGGCCTTCGGTGGTTCCATATGAATATCCGGGATAAGGTGTTGAGGAGCCTTAAATCCTTAGGAGACAGGAGACAGTTTTCTAAGGATATAAACCAGTTGCCCTTATGTACAGACTCTTGTACAGAAGGGAGAGGGGGTCTCAGACCAAGCCTTCCTCCTCAGAGGGAACAGTTTTAGTTTTCCTTCAGTCCTTGTAGCCAGATCCTCAGCACAGCCAAGTGAACATGGTGGACAGAGGCGGAGGTCACAGAACGAAGCATTCTCAGCTCTTAGTTGTAGTAATGGAGCAGCTTTGGGGCCTGCTTGTGGGGGGGGGAGGTATACTGGCGTCACTTATTATTTAGTGAGAGGGATCCCTATACTAAGTAGGGTAGTTTTCTTTTTCTTTCTTTATTTCTGTCTATCTATCTCTCTTTCTATCTATCTATCTATCTCTCTTTCTATCTATCTCTCTTTCTATCTATTTATCTCTCTATCTATTTATCTCTCTTTCTATCTATCTCTCTTTCTATCTATCTATCTATCTCTCTTTCTATCTATCTATCTTTCTATCTATCTTTCTGTCTATCTTTCTTTATTTCTCCTTTTTCCCCCCTACATCTATGAAAAAAATAAACATTATTTAGTGAGAGGGATCCCTATACTAAGTAGGTTAGTTTTCTTTTTCTTTCTTTCCTTTTTTCTTTCTTTCCTTTTTTCTTTCTTTCTTTTCTTTCTTTCCTTTTTTCTTTCTTTGTCTATCCCTCTTTCTATCTATCTATCTCTCTTTCTATCTATCTCTCTTTCTATCTATCTCTCTATCTATCTCTCTATCTATCTATCTATCTATCTATCTATCTATATTTCTTTCTTTTTCCTTTTTTTCCCTGCATCTATGAAACACAAACATTATTTAGTGAGAGGGGTCCCTATAGTAAGTGAGGTAGTTTCTTTCTTTCTTTCTTTCTTTCTTTCTTTCTTTTTCCTTGCTTGCTTTCTTTTTTCTTTTTCCTTTTTTTTCCTTTCTTTCTTTTTCCTTTTTTTTTTCCTACATCTATTAAACACATAAACATTTAGTGAGAGGGATCCCTATAGTAAGTGAGTTAGTTTCTTTCATTCATTCTTTCTTTTTCTTCCTCTTTCATTTTCCTCTTTCTTTTTCCTTTCCTTTCCATTTTCCTTTTTCCTCTTCCTTTCTTTTTCTTTTTTTCTTTTTTTCTCTTTTCTTTTGTTTTCCTTTTTTCCTTTCTTCCTTTTGTTTTCCTTTTTTCCTTTCTTCCTTTTGTTTTCCTTTCTTCCTTTCTTCTTTCCCTCTTTCTTTCCTGTTATGTTTTAGTACTTCTTAACAAAGAAAATAAAACTTTTCTATTTGTTAAATCTGTACTGCACCGTCTTTTTCTGCAACCAGGAACTTTTTTTGTTTTTCAATCTTTTTTTTTTTTTTTTTGCAGGCTGAAGTGTAGTTTGTTTTTATTGGTTCCATTTTTGAAATACAGGCAATTTTTTTTAACACTTTTTTTTTTAATTTCAGTATAAGTAGCAATAATTAAATAATACAGCCATATATCAGGCAACCCAAAAAGTGGTGCTAGATAGCAGAAAACCACCAACTACTTGTACCATACAAAAAGGAACAATGCTCTTGTACCTGTGTGGGGGCCCTCAACATCTGGGCCCCATAGCAGTCACTATAGATATAGTTACACCCATAGATAAGGGAGTTGTAAAAAAAAAAAGACCGCTTTTAAGCAGGACATTTGATTATAAATGAGTCAGCAGAAATGTATTTTTCATGAGGGAAGCTTCTTGTTGAGAGCGTAATATAATGTTAGCTGCTGAATGCCTGTTACCTTTCATGTAAGGACACATCTATGTGCTCTGCAGACCTATTTGGATGGTACAGGGCTGCTCCTGGGTCAGGATCTCAAAGGGGAGAAAGATTAGGTCAGTGTGTAAGAAGCTTCGCCCTGCCGATAATGATGTCACCATCCCAGCTTCTGCTAGAGCAGAAAGGGGTGGTCGGTAACCTAGGGAAGTTGTGTATGCAAGCAGGAGATAAAAAAATGCTCCTAATCTGAAATGAAGCAAAATTAGAACAGCAAGGTATTTGGAAATAGCCTTCAGTTAGATTTTAATTTAAAGGGGTTTTGCCATGAAGTAAAATTGACGTGGGAAGCTTCCAAATTAAATAATAAACCTTTTCACAATTCATCATTATTAAACATTCTGCACCATTTTTGTTTTAGCTGCTCCTTTAGATGAATTCCGTAGTGCACAGTTAATCTCTAGGGGATAAACCCTGTTGGTTGAAGAGCTCCTCAGTCAGGGCCTGCAAATGATAAACATCACTCTCTCCTCTCAGGCAGCTACTGTCAGTCTATTCCCTTGCTTAGTAATCACACCCACACTCTACTGCTGAGTGAGTGTTCAACCCCAGGAGCTGTCATTCTATTCCTGTCCTCTGTACTCCTTGGTAATTAGTCAAACAGTGCAAAAATAAAAAATAAATCGGTCTTTTGGTTTATACAGGGATTTGAACCTAGGACTTCAATGCTGAAAGGCAGAAGTGCTAATCACTCGGCTTCATTGTAGCTACTCTCAGCTCCTGTATTTTAGGTAACTTGACTTTATATAAACAGTCTTTTGTTTGTCTTCAGTCTGAGGTGTGTTAACACCGTGGGAAAAGGCATGGTGATGTCAAGCCTGCTGGGTTACATGATTAGCAGTTCAAAAAATTATGCACCACTCCTATTGGAAGCCACTTGAAAGGCTGAAAGCAGGAAAAATCAGACCGAATGCCTGTTGGTAGAACCCCCATTTTAAGTGTTGTGACAATGTTAACACTGGCTTATTTTGGGACGGATTTCCAGCACCTGTAATTCGGCGCTGGTACTGCTTTATGATGTACGGGCTGAAATCCGCTCCCAGTCATTACAGTTAATCCACAAATTTTATTGAGACTTTTTATGCGATTACGTCTCCTCTCCCCACTCGGAGAATACGCCGCGGGGGAGATAAGTGACATGTCAATTATTCGCGGCGTATACGCGCTGCTGGTAATTAATGTCTATGGGGCTGGCGAGATGCTGACCCCCCGCTGCCGAGCACACGGTGTAATTGCAGGCGAAATCCGTCCCGCAATTACGCCGTGAATAAGCCGTGGGAACTCGGCCTAAAAGGTATTAGGTAAAGAGTTGTACAGTAGACCAATGGAAGCTAAGACAAATGCGTAGCTATTCTCAAAGTTGTTCGCTGTCCGTAGAAGTTTTGAGCCATTATTAGATCTTATGGGGTGCGTATAAGGAGATTTCAGGAGAGATCGTTGCCTCACAATGTACAGTTATATATGGCGGCGTCATTGTACAGTTATTAATGAGCAGTTACTTTATATAACGTTCACAGCTTGAGGCGCATAATTTCAGGCTTGCCCACACTCTATGGTAATGAACTGTTAGGAGAAACTTGGCCGATTCCCATTTTGTACGATAATATTATTAGAGCATCTGCACGTTCCCGACCACGTTCTGTTCGAGGAGCTGATGAGTATTCACGTTTAGATCAGATTAGTGTCTGTCGCTCCTGCCGTCCGCCCTGATGTTACTGTATCTGGGTCATTCCATAACAAGTGATCCAAATATGAAAAAAAATTTACCTGACGTCTTTAGATTTTTTTTTATTTTTTATTTTCATGAACAACAACTTTAGTTAATTACAAATAAAGAGTTTACATTTTTTTACTTCATCAGTTAATTTTTTTACAGACTTCTAAAGTTTTGAAAAAGCGCAAAATTTGGCCCGGTATGACTTTACATCTTTTATCATATCTCGGGCTTGAATTAAGATAAAGAGGTGGGAAAGGTATCCTTTTTTTTCAGAACGGTACCGGCTTTCATTTGATTTGTCACAAGACTATGTGTCTTTATATTTTGTTTTGGAGAAATCAGATTCAAAATTTTGATGCGCAATTGTGAAAAAAAAAATGTATGTTTTAAAATTGTGAAAAAATGCATGTGGGTCACTTGTGTTCTTGGTTGTATTTGTACAGGGATTCAATTTGGGACATCAAACTTTTCTGTGTTTTTTTTTTTTTTTTTTTTTTAACCCCTTAGGGACCTTGCTTTTTTTGTTGTTGACACATTAGTTTTTCCCTCCTGCCTTCCCAGAGCCATAACTTTTTATTATTTTTCCACCTACATAGACGTATGAGGGCTTTTATTTTGCGGGACAGGATGTACTTTTTTTTTTTTTTTCAATTGAAAGTTTATTACAATTTTTCATATACACAAACAACATCACAGGACAAATTCTAAAAGGTTGCCCCGTCAGTAGCTCAGAATAAAGATCTACCCCTAACCCGAACTTAGAGGACATTCGTAGGCTATTGCCTCATCAGAATAGGATGTACTTTCTAATGGTGTTATTCACTGTACTATAGAATATACTGGGAAACCGCAAAAAAATTCCAAGTGGGACAAATTGTGAAAAAAAAACGGACTTTCGCCATGTTTGAGGGCGTTTTGCTTTTACGGCGTTCAATCTTCGGTAAATATGCGTTTTCTGTATTCTACAGGTTGATACGCATCCGGCAATACCGAACATGTTTGTTATGTTTTGTAACTGTAAAAAAATTCCAAACATTTTCATCTTTTGAAATTTGCGCCGCGGCACTATTTTGTGCGACCAATAACTTTTTCATACTGACACCTACGAACGTCAGTGAAGGGCATATTTTGCGGCTGAAGTGCACATTTTATTGCTAGCAGTTTAGAATGCATGCAACTTTTTTAATCACTTTTATTCCAATTTTTAAGCGACGTGAAATGACCCAAAAACGCAATTTTGCCGTTTGGAATTTTATTTCTTCTACGGTGTTCAGCGTACGAGATAAATTTATATTTTTATAGATCAGACTTTTTTGGATGCGCCGATACCAAATATGTGTAACTCTTTTATTATTTTATTGTTTTTATTTGTAAAAATGGCAAAGTGGGGGGGGGTGGTGATTTGAACCCTCGATACTTTTTTTTTAACCTTTAAAATTTATTTTTTTTTTTTACTTTAACATTGAGTCCCCATAGGGCGCTTCACCACTACGGGGCGCAATCATTAATACAGCCTAATGCATTGCATAGACAATGCATCAGGCTGTACCAAGATGGCTTTTTTCCCACTTCTTGCCTGGGGCCGGAAGTGGGGCAAACGGGAACATGGCAGCAACGCAGGCCTTCACAAGGCTTCCCGCTGCCATGTCCATGCATCGGATCCCTGCAGTTACGCTGCGGGGACTCCAATCACAATGAAGAACAGTGCGCGGCACTGTTTTTCATTCATTTAGACGCCACGGCCATCTTTGCCACGGCATCTAAAGGGTTAAACAGCGAGGGTTATGCGGCGCCACCCATCCCCCCCCCCCTCCCTCCTCCGCGCTGTAACTGCTGGGTATTAGCTACGATTAGCTGCTAACACCCAACAGCTGTGTGGCGGGAACGTACTCATACAGCCAGGGTCGTTAAGAGGTTAAGCTTTGAATCATCTGATTTTGTTTGTGTGAGTTTCTTCCTTTTTTCTTTTCAAATTACAATTTATTGAATTCAACATTTATATGTAACAATAAAGAAACAGAAAAAAACCCCCGTAAGTGCCGCCAGAATAAATACATCTTCTTCATCATCATAACACAACTTGCTCGGCATTTTCGACCTGAATTCATTGAACAAACCAAAAGAAAAAAGTGATCATATCCTCAAGTGTGATTTCAAAAATAGTCTAATCCTAATTATATGTTAAAAACAAGATTAAAAGAACCAATATTTTTAACACCTATTTATACATGTAACAATTTTTTTTATTATATCACTAAACATGTCATTTATGAAGTGTTTAAGAAGAATAGTACAATAGTTAAATCCTCGTTATATGAACTAATCAAACAATTAATAGTACGTTTTTAAACTGGCCTTTTATCATCAATTTGTCCCTTCCAGTGGGTGAAATGTAATCTTGTCCATAAGCGCTTACTAGCAATGGCCATTTCCTTTTGTGTCAGAGCATGTACAGCCTGTCATGGTTATCTGTCAGTTAGTATCTGATTTTTGTTAACTTTTAAAATGTCTGGTTTTCTTGGATACACGAAGGTTGGCGCTGGAGCAGAAGGACGCAAGTCAATTCTACTTCTTCATCTTCACAATCTTTGGAGAGTACGGTAGCAGCTAACAGCGTCTAACACACTCACCAATATTGTAGCACACGACTCCCTTGATGTCTGTGTAGAGACTATGGTCTGTTCAAGAGTGAACATGTCAGGACATGAAAGCTCTGAAGCTGAGTTTTAGGGTTTGTTCACACGGCGTCTTGCGTCCGTGTGAAGATCCACTTTTGTGATGCGTGTCTGGTTCCATCTGAACGGACCCAGACACGCATCCAACAATTAGCAGTGTGTTTAACACTGCCGGCAATGCGAGAGACGCAGCAGCGTTCACATGATCGGTCGCCGATGCATATTTGCATCATGTCTGTCCGATGCATCTTTCGGATGCGCGCCAATCATTGACATGTCATTTCTTGGAGCGCATCCAAAAGACGCATCGGACAGACGCGATGCAAATACGCATCGGCGACCGCTCATGTGAACGCTGCTGCGTCTCTCGCATTGCCGGCAGTGTTAAACACACTGCTAATTGTTAGATGCGTGTCTGGGTCCGTTCAGACGTGCATCACAAAAGTGGATCTTCACACGGACGCAAGACGCCGTGTGAACAAACCCTTACTTCCTGACTCTGCAGTGGGCAGATGCTTCACATGATTGACAGAGCTTCTGGCCTATCATCTGCTCTGCATTCACTGTCTACCTCTGTTCATTCTCAGGTTGAGCCCTAACCAAGCTTTCTCCTCTGTCCTCTCCTGCTTCTAAGCTGTAACATAATAGAATAATACAGTAATATCTAAAAATCATGGATTACTTGGTAAATATAGATCCCACACTTTTAGGGCGTGTTCACACGATGTTTTGGATCCGTTTTCGATGCGTTTTACGGATCCGTTTTGAACCTGCGAAAACTGGATGCAAACTGCATCCAAAAAGCGGATCCAGAAAACGCAACAGCTGATCCTTTTTTGGATGCGTTTTGGATGCGTTTTTCATGCGTTTTACGGATCCGTTTTTTCAATGCTTTATTTAAATCAACCTATCAAACTGAAATTTAAATATAATATAACCTATCAATGACCAAGAAAAAACCCTTTTTTTACCTAGTGTCAATCAACTGTACATACACCTATGATTTTAGAACCCGCCCCCCCTATTTATTTTTTTTAATTCAACCAATAATTTTCAAACCCACCCCATGTGAATGAATTAATAACAATAATTTATAAACTAAATATTTATAAACTAAATATATATTTAGTATACATATATATATTTATATAAATCTACATTTATATACTATTATATACATTTATATTATATATAAATACTATATAAAAGTATATTTATATATATATAAATATACTGTTATATACATTTATATATATAATTATACATTTATATACTGTAAATATATATTTATATACATTTATAAACTAAATATAACCCAAACATAATATTAAAATTTTATATTTAATTTAAATCCAATGCGTTTTACGGATGTGTTTTTGGCATCGAAAGCGGATCCAAAACGCACCCAAATGTATGCTGCGCTTTTGGATCCGCTTTCAGGATGCCAAAAGCGCACTCCATTATTTCCTATGGGGATTTCTCTTGCGTAAAACGCAAGAAGAATTGACATGTCAATTCTTAAAACGGATCCGAAAAGCGCATCGGCGATCACTCGTGTGAACAGCGATGCGCTTTTGCCATTGAAAGCAATGTTAATCACACTGACAATTGTTAGAGCCGTAAAACGGATCACAAAAACGTCGTGTGAACAAGCCCTTAGACCACAAGCTGAACAGATCTGAATTTCAGATTTTCAAATTGACACTGAAATAAAAATGTCTTTAAATATGATCCCATTGTGATCCCAACTTGAATTTTGGTACAGATGTGGCTAGGAGCATAGCAGGCACATGTGCATTTTTGGAAATTTTTAAATTAAACAGTTTTTTTCCGGAAATGCGTTTTTAAAATTTTGCATTCGCATGGGTAAAATAGTAACGAAGGTACTCTTGTGACATATCTCATGGAAGCCTGTACAGTTCTGAGTAGAATGGTGTTTATTTTGTTTCTCTATCTTTTTTTCCAGCCTGAGTTATGAGCAGAAATGTAAAGGCAGGCAACACCAAAATTCGCACTTTTTCCTAACTTTGAAAATCAATTAAAATTCACATTTTGTATTCTCTGAGACATTACTACCAAATAACAAAATCTCAAAAGAATTAAAAATATAGAGGTAAAAATCATTGCTTCACTTGACATGGGATGACCCATCTACAAAACGTAATGCGGCCATAAACTGCCACTGGGTACAGGTACCGTCACTAGGTATAGTAGGGAGGTGTTGGCTCCATCTCAGCGGGCTGTAAACTTACCACCATCTCTAGGCTAATCCGGGTTTTTTAATACCGCTGATTTGGCAGCGTACAAATAGGCCTAATTGCATCATTTTTCATCCGAGGCTTTGATCAGGTTTTCAACAGTTTTTTCCAACAGCTGTTTTCTTTCTGAGACATCCATACAGATTAATAGCCAAGAAAAATCCCGTGTCCAAAAACGCACCGAGGTTTTGAAACTCTCCATTGATTCCTATTGGGATTTTCAGGGTTGAAAACGCTTCAAAAATTAGCATGACCCTTCGTTTTCAGTGTCTAAAGAAGCGCGAAAAACTTGTGGAAAACCTCGGTTTGTGTGTGTGTGTGTGTGAACTACAACACTGTTTTACACAGGAATCAATGAAAATAAACAGGTTTTGGAGGATTTTTTGACGCCGCATTGAGCAAGGAAACGCAAAAACCGCATCAAAATCAGGATAAATACAATATTAGCACTAGATGACAAACTGATAGAGGAGAGCGGACCGTGCTTGAGAGGGATTACAATTTACAGTGGAGGAGGAAGGAGACGGAAGGCGAGCGAAAAATAACCTTTCATATTTGCCGTAAAATGAAAAGTTAAAAGAGTTAATAAGTTTCTAGCAAATTTATCCTCACCTAGATGGAGCACCTGCCCCGTAAAGGGCGACCCCGTTCACCACCCTGTCCCATAGGTAGGAATAGATTTGCTCAGAATAGTAGGGACAGTGTCTTCCTTATCTCTTTAACTTTTGATTTTATGGCAAATCTTACTGGGCCCTATTAAAAGGGGGTTTCTCACTGCTACTAAAAGAGCGAGCATGAGACTTCCATTTAGGGCATAAGTGCTTTGCGGGAACATAAACAGAAGGAGCACGGAGGGATCATTCTGCAAGGTTATTCCCGTGATTAATTTAATGATGTCAATCACTCTGGTCCAGAAAGACTGGATCTCCACACACCCCCACCAGATATGGGTCATTGATCCCTGTGCTTCTCCGCATCTCCAGCAACATGATGGGACTGAGGGATATAGTTTATTAAGGAGGGTTGGTTCCCTATACCATCTAGATAGAACTTTGAAATTTGTTTCTTGCATTCGGCAAGATAGCGATGCCCTATGTGTTAAAATACACGCTTTCTCCCATTCGTCATCTGTAAATGAGCATTTAAGTTCTGTCGCCAGCGATTTTGATAAGTGGGCTTGTATGGGGTTAAAGTAGTAATTATCATGTTATATATCTGAGAGATGAGATGGAGGTTAACATTTTCTACTTCTTAAATCTGCCCTGCAGCTCTGTTTTCTGGCACTAATAATAACTTTTGGTGCTTCCACTTATGGACCGGAGTGAAGGCGCATTTTTACCAGCTGAAGTGTAGTTTTTATTGGTGCCAGTTTGGGATAGATATGACTTTTTGATCAGTTTTTATTCCAATTTTTAGAAAATGTGAAAAGACCTAAAAAAAACCCCCACAACTTCGGCTTTTGGAATTTTTTTCTCTACAGTGTTTTAGTGCATGGGCTAAATTACATTATATTTGAATAGACTGGACTTTTATGGAAGCAGCGATACCAAATATGTGTACCTTTTTTGTAATTTGTTTTATTTATTTTCATACATTTAATTTTCATGAGCAGGAAGTCCACTTTTGGTACTTGACCTCTACAGGACGCAATTAATAGCACACTCTTCTGTATTGTATAAACAATGCCAAAGGGTTAAAAAGATGACGGTTCTGTCCCTTCTTGCGGCAGACATGGCAACGGTGGAAGCTTTGATAATGCATCCAAACGTCATTGTAACGTACTGGCATCTCGCCGTGAGGGATGCCGATCGCAGTGAGACACACAGCGCGGCACAGTTTTCAATTCATTTAGACGCTATGGCCACAATCACTCTAAGGGTATGTTCACACATTTTGGATCCGTTTTTTACCAGCAGAGAAACTGCATCCAAAAACGCAGCTGCAGATGCTTTTTTGGATGCATTTTGCCTGTGTTTTTGCATGCATTTTTTGGGTCCGTTTTTTAATATATATACACAGTATCTACTAGATAAAATGCAGGCAAAGAACTTGAGACTATTCACAAATGATACCATCCACAGAGGTTGTAGTTTGAAAAGGTAGAATCTTTAGTGTAATACACTAAATCAGCCCCTAGAGGTCTCATTTGATCTAAAAGAACTGTTTGAACTTTAGTAACCTAATGACCTACATTTTCACTTAGAGTGGAAAGTGGTTAAGTATTAGTGCAAGAGGAAGCCCAATAGAGGGAGCTACCAGCATTTTACATGTGTTTCAGAGGAAGCCCAATAGAGGGCGCTACCAGCATTTTACATGTGTTTCAGAGGAAGCCCAATAGAGGGCGCTACCAGCATTTTACATGTGTTTCAGAGGAAGCCCAATAGAGGGCGCTACCAGCATTTTACATGTGTTTATAGTTTATTATAGAATGTTGAGTGATTTCAGCATAATGCTAAAACCACTTAACATTCTATGACAAACTACTTATCTAAAACATTAATAATTTTATTATTAAAAAACGTCTATAATTTCTATTAACACACATTCTATACTAAAAAACTGCTTTTATATCATAATACATATAAAAAGTGATTTATAAGATTAAACACATGTAAAATGCTATTATAGCGCCCTCTCTTAGGCTTCATCGGAAACATGTAAATTGCTGTTATAGCGCCCTCTATTAGGCTTCCTCGGAAACACATGTAAAATGCTGTTATAGCGCCCTCTATTAGGATTCCTCTGAAACACATGTAAAATGGTAGCTCCCCTAGTGGGCTTCTTAACGTAGGTTATTAGGTTACAAAAGTTCCAACAGTTCTAGCTCAAAAAGCGCACCCCATTGTTTCCTATGAGGATTTCACTTGCGTTAAACTGTAGTAGAATTGACATGTCAATTCTTAAAACGGATCCAAAAAGCGCATTGAAAAGACGCAAGTAAACAAACTGCACATTGTTAGATACATTTTTGGATCCGTTTTGGGTCCGAAAATCGGATCATTAAACGGATCTGAAAAATGTCGTGTGAATATACCCTAAGGGGCTGAACAGCAAGGAACTGTGCTAGCTCCTTTCCCTGCTGTTAGTGGAAAGTGTCAGCTGTGATTAGCACCGTTTGTAACTTGGATATTAAAGCACTGCAATTGCACTGCAATTGCACTGCAAATAAAATAAATTTTATGTTGTACGTCCCTACGTTCCGTACACGTGGAGTTCACCATACCATCATATTGTTCCCTACAAAGGAATTTGTGATCGGACCATGATTATGCTCGCCGTGTTTCATATACTCGTGCATCTCAAAAAATTTTATAAAATCATTAAAAAATTCATTTATATCCGTAATTAAAGTCAAAAAAAGAAACCCATACATAATTGTGCTCAAAAGTTTCCATACCCCGGCCGAATTTTTGCTTTTTTGGCCTTTTTTTTTTCAGAGAATATGAATGATATCACAAAAACTTTTTTTCCCCTCATGGTTCGTGGTCGGGTGAAGCCATTTATTGTCAAACTACTGTGTTTTCTCTTTTTAAATCCTAATGACAACCAAAAACATCCAAATGACCCTGATCAAAAGTTCACATACCCTGTCGATTTTGGCCTGACAACATGCACATAAGGTGACACACATGAGTTTGAATGGCTACTAAAGGTGAGTTTCTGGGATCCAGACAGACTCTTGCATCCTTCATCCAGCCACTGACCGGTATTTGCCCTGTTTTAGTGGCGACCCCACAGCTGCGGGGGAGGGGAGGGCGGCTTTTCTCCGCGATGAGCAGAGAAAAGCTCTCCCCCTTTACATTGACTTGCATATATTCCGTCCCAAAACCGGACGGAAGAATGTGCAAGCACAATGTTTTTCGGGCAGAAAACCTGCGAAGTGGGGACTGCTGCACGGCTTTTCTATAGAAGCCCGTTGTGCTCGTTTGCGGACGATTTTTCAGACGGTCTGCAAAACTGCAAACGGGCCGCAAACCCGTGCCGTGGGGAAATGGCTTCAGGCCTTGTTCACACTGTGGCTTTGGCCACAGTTCCCGCGGCCAAAACCTCGTCCTAACCTCACCGCAAACTCGCGTCTCCCGATGCGGGTTTTGCGGCGTGGGTCGGACGTGGTTTGGGGCGCGGCTTGCGGTGAGTGTTTGCCACCATGCAAATTAAATTTGCAGGGGCAAAACCGCGCCGCAGCCGCGGCCAGACACGCACCAGCGCATCGAGCCGCGGGCCGCCGCGATGAGGGACTCCCTGTCTGATTGACAGGAGAGTTCTCAAAAAAAACGGCTGCAAGGCGTGGCCGAAAGGTGGCCAAACACGGGCATGTGATTATTATGCAGGTTTTCATAGGTAATATGTTATATACTGGGCGTCAATTTGGTGCGTGGTTTTGGCAGCTGGTAACGCGGCATAACGCGTTCAAGTCCGCGTGCTGTGAACCAGGGCCTTACGTGCAAAGCCACAATGTATTAGTTACAAACACTCAACAACAGCACAAAGGACAAGCCTCAAAACTTTGGAAAGGTCATTGAAAGTGAGGTGACAAAATACAAACTTTTGGCCACAATCATAACGTTACATTTGGTGAGGTGTCAACAAGGCCTATGTGAAAGGAACCATTCCTACTGTAGAGCACGGAGGTGGAGCGCTGATGGTTTGGGGATGTCTATGCTACATAGGCACAGGAAATGTTGACAAAGTTGAAGGAAAGATGAATGCAGCACATTATCAGCAAATACCGGAGGCAATTTGAACTCATCAGAGAAGCCAGCGCATGGGACGTAATTGGAGTTAAAATGAATCGATCGAACAAAGGCCAAGTCACTGTCTTGGCTAAGCGAACAAAGGTGAGTTCTGGGATGGCCACCTCAGTCTCTGACTCAATACAATTGAGCCACGCTGGGGAGATCTCAGCAAAGGCAAGTTAATGCAAGGAGCCAGGGAATTTAAGGAATGGAGGCCAAGAAGAATGGGCAGAGCCTCATCCACAACTACCACAAAAGACTTCAAGGTGTCAGTGATGTTAGAGGCGATTAAGAACTGGGGATTAAGAACTGGGGGGATGGGAACTTTTGATCAGGGTCATTTGGATGTATTTGGTTGTCATTATGATTTAAAAAGAGACAATACAGTAGTTTGACAATAAATGGATTCATCCGACCACGAACCATGAGTGGGGAAAAAAGTTTTAGTTTCATTCATATTCTATGAGAAAAGGCCAAAAAAGCAAAAATTTGCGGGGTAAGTAAACTTTTGAGCACAACTGTATAGTATAGACTCGTTATGCACAAATCAATTATGTTTCAAGCATTTATTCCTTTTTTTTTTATTATTATTTAAGAAAGTTTTATTGATGCAATTAGAAATAGGTTACAGTATTGTCACGGAAACCGATAAACAGCATCGATCACATTGCAAAGTCGCACGGGAACATAGTTACAGCTGTGAGCTGTGCTGATGAAGGCAGGCAAGTGAAAACGTTGCTACGTGAAGAATTGGCATCTATGAGATGACAGAGTAACATATCTTGAAGGAAAGGTTGGTCATTGCTACGGATGAAATCATACAGTATGCTATTATCGGAGGAGGTCTCAGAAAAGGCAAGAAGTAAAACTGACAAAATCATCCCCTTGAAGAATCGGATTTCACAAGTCTGAAGAAGCCTATTAACGTCACTGTCCCAAAACAGGGCAAACAGCATTAAAGGGGTTGTCTTACTACAAGGATTGCTGCTTTTTATGTTCAAGATCTTTCAAAAACAAGTCACTTTGTAATATGTGTCCTTACGGACACGCCCACGTCTTTGACGGAGCCGGTGCGGGTCGTTCGTCTGCAGCGAGTCTTTTGGCGTGCTGCCGACATGGAGTTTACGGCAGGGCGCTGCAGTGCAACTGGGATCGGGCTGTTACTAACAGCCTGATCCAGACATTCCTGCGAGCATGGGGAGCGGTGGAAACCTCCGCAACCCGTGCTTAACCTTGATGTGCGGCGGAGCGTCACGCAGCGCAATCAAAGGGTTCCTGCTCTGTCGGTTGATCGGACGCCCGGTGACCCTACAGAGCCGGGGAACGGTGCACAGTCAGTCGGAGGGGACCTAGAGTAGCTGTCTGGTTCACTGCCTGTGTTCAAAATGGACACAGATTTGATGTATTAGCATACATGAGTATGCTTATACATTACTAAGTGTAAAAAAAAAATAAAAAATATTAAAACAGTTCACCCTTAATGGAAGTAAAAAAAAAAAGTAAAAAAAAACAACCCCAAAAAGTGTAAGAAAAAATAATAAAAAAATAAAATATTTAGTTATAAAATAATTTGCATAAATTACAGCACAAAAAAACCACACATAATAAGGGATCCAACGGACCGTAATAACCTGGTAGAATTAATCTAACAAGTTAAGTGGTGAAATGTGAAATGGTGTAAAAAAATAAATAATTAAACAAAAAAAAATACTGCAAATATTTATAAGTGAACTAACTTATTCACCATAAAGTTCCAATCGTCTCGAATAAAAGGCCTCGTACAACTGATCAGTGAAAAAATAAAATAGTTAAATGTTGAATCGCTTGGAGGCAAAACTAAATATATGTCTGGTCAGTAACTCAATATTATGATACAACTCTTTGCAGTATTCCACTTAAGGAAAGTCTCCAAACGATGCCACCTCCTTGGTCTAATTAAAGCAAATCCAAATAAGTGGTAGACTTCCAAAGTTCAGTGCAAAAACTTTATCCACATCAGTGTAAATTCCAACATTTACGGAATTTATACAACCGTTAGTAAGATAGAAAAAGTAAAGTGGTATACTTATGTTAGTAGTGATTTCTGCGTACGTAGCTTCCATACATTGTTTTCCTAAACAGGATTGCCCTGAGACGCCAGTCTTAGAGTAGCTGCACATAACTTCGAGCACGTTTCGGAGGACACGCCCCCTTTGTCAAGCATGCTTGATGAGCATTTTATATTGTTTAAATACACAATTACGTGATAAAAACCAACATTATAAAACAAGTTACCGTTGTTATTAAAATTACTTTCAAATTGTAAACCTCATGGAGACTCTCCGGAATCAATGATTGCATCTTGCTTATCCAGAAAGCCTCACGTGTAATAATCGGGTTTTAAACATCTTCTGAAATTCTACTCTCAACATGCTCTATATACACCACGGAGTTCACACAATCCATGGTTTGCTTCACAAAAATGCCGTGCAAGGAAGATTCTCCCAAACGATTCTTTAACTATGTTCTTTCTCCTGTTTTATATAATCGTATATTAGCTGTGTTCATTCAATCAAGTTTTTATGGATCTTTTTGTTGACCAATATAGACAATCCACATGGGCATTTAATCAAGTATATGACTTGTTTTGTGTTACAAGTAAAATAACTTTTATTTAATGTCCCCCCCCCCCCTTCCACCCCCCGTTCATGTAAGGGTGTTGATTGCTAGAACCCTACTTTCAGGCGTTCGGCTTAAGGGTTAGCAGTGTGTCCTACCTATTCCTAGATATCCCATCCTGTATGGGCTGGTAATTAGGCTCCTCAGGTCGCTATAGTTACCGACCTGTTTGCTCTCTCCTGATAGGCTACCAGCACTGGTTGCTATAGCTACAGACCTGTTCAATTTCATGATAGGCTGCCAGCACCGGTTGCTATATGCTAGACCTGTTCAATTTCATGATAGGCTGCCAGCACTGTTTGCTTTAGCTACAGACTGTTGATCTCTCCTGTAGGCTGCAGCACTGGTTGCTATAGATACAGACTGGCTTAGTAGAAGAGCCAGTAAAACACTCCCCTGAATTACAATATGAAAACAAGAAAACAGGACTGAGGTGAGATGTATCAATGTAGTGCGACAACCCTTAAGGTTTAAAAAAGATCATGATGCATTTATTCTTTGTAATGAGATGATTTGGCTTTACAGCTATTGAAAACCATAGATTCGGCATCAGAAATATTACAGAATAGTGTAAAGACCAATCAAAAAAGGGAACTGAAACTGTAATACAGATGTTGGGTGTGAAAGTCTGTCCAGGATATGCCATATGACTTGTTGGGGACTCCATTATTATTATTTTTTTTTTTTTTTTTTTAACAGAATCATTGTTTATTAATTTATCTGCAATATTTGAAACGTATTGTAAATAAAATAAACATTTCATGGAAGAAGGAAAATTGAAGTATACATATTTGTCTTTCTAACATGGTGAGATTAGGGGGACGTCACACGGCTTATTCTGGGATGATTCCAGCCATACTGCGCGCCGTATTTGCGCTGCAGTACGGCTGGAATCCGTCCCAGGCATGACGGTAATCCACAGTTCTCATAGAGGTCATGTGGTGTAAATGTGGTTTATTCTACATAGGGAAGACGATCCGTCCCTTGTTTATCAGAATAAGAGAACATCTGTATTCCAGTCAAAATAAGAAGGGGTGCTCCAAGATTTATTGCTCACATGCATGAAGTGATTATGGTGACACATATGATGTTTCGTTTGGCAGGAGGTGCAACGTATCTTTCCACGTTGAGTGTAGGGAGTAACCGGCATACACGACTCCTACGATGTGAGGCTTGATGGATCTTACGTACTGAAGCTTTGGGCCTTTTATGGGGTTAATTGACAGGTATGGACCTGTCTTCGTTTTTGTAAAAGACATAATGTTTAAAATTTGTGTTTACTTAGTAGTAAGTGTTTGTTTTACTTGTTTCTTTGTGATTAAATATGTTGCCAGTCTGTATGTTGATTGACGGGCACCCAACGTTGAGTATAATTATTGAATGATAAATCCACTGCACACCATTGTAACTGGGGTTGTCTCGCTTCAAAGAATAGCTTTCAAATTGTAGGGACACTCAAAATAAAGACATGTTCCAAATATTTTGATTGTTACGATGATTTTCCTAAAGAGATTACAGTAAATTTATTACCTCCATGGCTATTTCATTTCCCCTCAGTAACCACCGAAACAAATCCCCCAGCTTTTGTAATGAGCCCCAAGAGTGAGCACAACGTTGGCAGGTCGTCAGTTCCGTGCGCGACGTAAAAAGCTTGTTTTAACCAAGTAAACACCGTAATTTGGGCTTTTGTTTGGGGAAAAAAAGAAGCCTGCAAGTATTTGAGAAGCAAAACTAATCTAATTGAACTGAAACACAACGGAGGCGGAGCTGTATGGCTAGAAAAATTAGTTAACCCAGGAATGACAGAAAATTTTCTTTCATGCTTCTTTAAAACCCCGTGGGGGAAAACTTTTTAAAGGTAACTTTTTAAAATCTTTTATTTACAAATATAGTGGGGTCAAAACACAAAAATACAAAATTTTCCAGGCTATAAACTAATATACTCAATAAAGCTTTCACATGGGATTTTACAAAAAGAAAAACTAGAGTCAAGGGGGGGGTCGGTTTCTGCATTTTTACCCTTTTCAAGGACATTAAATCGGAATTGGGGTAAAAGGGTTGTTTTTAATTAAGATATAAATTTTGGAGTGCAAGAGGATAATTGCGGTGATACAAGGGGCCAGAGGGCAATGCCCAAAAAATAGGCTTCTCTGGGGTGAGGGCTAATAGGGCGCCAGCTGGGGCTTACACTTATTGGGCGTCAGTCCTATTACCCTCTTGGCACCCTGACAATATATTTAATTGAAAAAAAACCACTTTTACCCTTTCCTACCGATCTTTGATGTCCTTTAAAGGCTAAACAAACCGAAAAGTCGACCCCCTACTTGGACATCTAGATTCTATTTTGTATGTGAAATCCCCGTAAACATTTATTGGTATAGTAGTGAAAAGCCTAATTTTTTATTTTTTTGTTATACCTCACTAAGTTTGTAAATAAATTATCATAATTAACTTTCCTTAAGGCCTCATTCACACCTTTTTCTGCCGGTTTGCCCGTACTCGCGCCGGGTTTTCGCTTCAGTAGGCGCCAATCCGCGGCAGCAATTACGAACCACTGCTCTCTAAGAAAGTGGAATCCGTCGCTCCTCCCCCTCGCAATCCGCGCGGGGGAAAAAGTGACATGCACAATTTACGGGCCCGGGGCGCCCCAAACAAGCATTGCTTGGGGGGAGCGGCGCCCCCCCCCCCGCGCCTGGCCCCCCCCCGTCCCGCCCCTTATTCACGGTGGATTTGTGCGCTCAATACGGCGCACAAATCCGTCGAGAATAAGCCGTGTGAACACGGCCTAATGGTGTGCAGTGGATTTATCTTCTATAAGTAATTAGACCGCAGTGTCTTTTCCATTTTGCACCCAGATTCACAACAAACCCTTAGGTGTGCGTGACCTTACAATTGTTATTCACCGTTGATTTAAGACGTGCTAGCGTCATCTCCCGACATGCCTTGAGAAAGCGTGAGTACACGCACAACGATCGTAGGCTGTTTGTGATACCATCTGTCCCCGTCTGTTTTTATGCTGCAATTTTGAATTAAAGTATCGCTACAAAGTTTACCGGTTAGTGCTGCCTGCTTTTCTCCTACTTGCTACTTTTGGATTTCTTTCCTGTTTTGAGGATTGTGCACCGCCGGTAGCGGAAGAAAGTGTTGCCGTGTATGTTAAAGTATCGTTTCATATAACTGCATTGCTCTATATCTTCTACTGACCTCACACTGGTGCCGATCGAGTCTCCTCTCCGTGTGTGTTCCCCATGATTGTGTCGCCTACTGAACCAGACTTAGGGACCTTTGGCTTAGGAAACCTGTGTGTGTGACACCATGAGGGAACAATATTGACCTTCCTCACATTATTCTAATTTTCTGAAATAATTTTTGGGCTTTTTATTAGCTGTAAGTCATAATCATCCGCTTAAAAAAAACAAAAAAAAACCTTCATATATATTTCTCTGTGTGTAAAGAGTCAATACAATATATGGCTTTCTCTGTTTGACTTGAATTATGGACATAGATTAAGTTTTCAACGATATTCTAATTTTTTGAGATGCTCTAGTATCTCAGATTGTACAATGGATTCAAATACGTGGACCTGTCTGGACATTACAGTCCTCACACATGATACCTAAGTAGTAGAATTAGTAGACAAACATGGAGGGAGAGGCATGGACCGCACATCCTCACACTATACGTTGATCTAATGAATTAGTAGACGTTGTATGTTGCAGAGTATGACGTAACTTCTTTGTACCTTCTCCTCACAGATGCATTCCAAGTTGGAAGATATTGGTAATATGATGAACGGCTTGTTCAAAGGAGTCTTCGTGCACCGTTATCGGTGAGTAACATGGGCCGTGTTCTTCATGTACTCTTCACATCACTACTTACCTTAAAGCAAACAAGTAATGTGATTTTTTTTTCTGCCCTATCCGAGAGCAGGATGTGATAAATGTAGGGAAGCCAAACTCGGGAAATATATGGGAAATTTGTATATAGAGGAGAGGAGCTGAGCTCTGTGATATATAGGGTTAATAAAGAGGAGCGAGCTCTGTGATATAACTTATAAGATAGAGTGAGGCTGAGCTCTGTGATATATAGGGTTTATATGATGAGGAGAAAAAGCGAGCTCTTTGATATATAGGTTATAGGGAAAAGAGGAGAGAAGCTAGCTCTGTGATATATGGGATTATATGATAGAGGAGAGGAGCTGAGCCTGTGATATAAAGGTTATGAAGAAAAGGGCTGACTCGGAATAAGGGTTTATATGATAAGGAGAGGACTGACTCTGTTTATTAAAGGGTTTATTGATAGGGGGAGAGAAGCTGAGCTCTGTTCTATATAGGTTATATGATAGAGGAGAGAAGCTGAGCTCTTCTATATAGGGTTATATGATAGAAGAAGAGCTGGGGCTCAGTGCTATATAGGTTATAGATAGAGGAGAGAAGCTGAGCTCTGTGATATATAGGATTAAAATGATAGAGGAGAGAAGCTGACTCTGTGATATATAGGGTTATATATAGAGGAGAGAGCTGAGCTCTGGATAACAGCGTTAAATATAGAGGAGCGAGCTCGTGATATAAGGTTCATGAAGGGGAGAGAACTGAGCTCTGTGATAAAAAGGGGTTAAATATGATAGAGGAGCTAAAGCTCTGTGATATATAGGTTATATTATAGAGAGCTAGCCTGTGAAAAAGGGTTATATTGGTGGAGCTGAGCCTGGATATATAGGGTTATATGATAGAGGAGAGAAGCTGAGCTCTGATATATAGGGTTCATGAAAAGAGGAAGAAGCTGAGCTCTGTGATACGTATATGGGGTTAATATGATAGAGGAGAGAAGCTGGGGCTCTGGATATAAAGGGTATATGATAGAGGGAGAAGCTGAGCTCTGTGATATATAGGGTTAATGAGGGAGACGAGCCTGTGAATATAGGGTTTAGATAGAGGAGAGAAGCTGACTCTGATATAAAGGGTTATATGAAGGGGGAGAGAAGCGAGCTCTGTAAATATATAGGGTTTATATGATAGAGGAGAGAAGCTGACTCTGTGATATATAGGGTTTTTATGATAGAGGAGGGGAGCTATCTCTGTGATAAATATATGGGTTATAGGGAACAGACGAGAAGCTGAGCTCTGTGATATATGGGGTTATTATAGAGGGAGAGAACTGAGCTCTGAAAAAAAAGGGGTTATATGAAGAGGAGAGAAGCTGAGCTCTGTGATATATAGGGTTATATGATAGAGGAGAGGAGCTGATCTCTGTGATATATATATGGTTATATGATACAGACGAGGAGCTGAGCTCTGTGATATATAGGGTTATATGATAGAGGAGAGAAGCTGAGCTCTGATATATAGGGTTAAAAGATAGAGGAGAGGAGCTGAGCTCTGTGATTATATAGGGTTATTGATAGAGGGAGAGAAGCTGAGCCCCTGATATAAAGGGTTATATGATAGAGGAGAGAAGCTGAGCTCTGTGATATATAGGATTATATAAATAGAGGAGAGAAGCTGACTCTGTGATATTTTAGGGTTATATGATAGAGGAGAGAAGCTGAGCTCTGTGAATATAGGGTTATATGATAGAGGAGAGAAGCTGAGCTCTGTGATATATAGATTATATGATAGAGGAGAGAAGCTGAGCTCTGTGATAAAATAGGGTTATATGATAGAGGAGAGAAGCTGAGCTCTGTGATATATAGGGTTATATGATAGAGGAGAGAAGCTGAGCTCTGTGATATATAGGGTTATATGATAGAGGAGAGAAGCTCCCCATATTGGTGGTTGCAGGCATCCTGAATTCTATCCTGTAATGGTGCAGAGGATTTGTAGCTTTGTACCAGGAAAAAAGAGCTCTGGACTCTTATAATGAAATTGAAAACAAGGATCAGCACAGACTCCTTAGGAATAAAGTACGAAAATAATGAACTTTTAACTCCAAAAATCTGTGGCCTCTGATGCTTCTCTTTTCTGCTGGTTTATCTATAGTGACACTCATCCTGACGTCCGGGCCCTCTGTATGGAAGAACTCGGCACCTGGATAGCCGCTTACCCCCAGTCCTTTCTCAATGATAGCTACCTGAAGTATCTGGGGTGGATGCTGCACGATAAGGTGAACATCTGATGGGTGCACTTGCTGAGCCCGCACCCACTACTAGGTCAGAGACACAGCTTAGACGATGTGGTAAACCTGACCATAGCATCTAAATGATCACATCCAAAATACCTGTAATACGACATGAAAGAGATGCCTATGCAGGCAGTTCCGATTTACATCTGCCTCCTAATTACAAACTGAGACTTATGTGGCATGCTGGCATTTGTAGTTCCATATTCTACAGCAGATAGTAGCTGTGGAACTACAAGTTCCAGCAGACCACAGCATCACATGAGGTGAGAATTGGGTGAAATCTTCTAAACGGGGGCACAGTCAGCAAAACAAATGTAAAATCCCCTTCCCTGCACTTTCCAAAACTAAAAAAAAACAAAAACCTTTTGTGCTGGAGTTACATGTAATAAATATACCTGTTCCGACTCGCATACAAATTCAACTTAAGAACAAACCTATTGTCCCTATCCCGTTCGTAACCCGGGGACTGCCTGTATAGTCAGTACATTAATACTGCAATATATAGGACAAGTGATCGCATGTTCATGTTCCCTTTGGGTTTTTTATTGGTACTGTTAAAAGAAGAAAAAAAAAAAAGTTTAAAAATGAAATAAAAAATAAAAATTTTAACACCCTCCCGCCCCGTTTTCCCATTTATAATACAAAAAAGATAAAGATAATACATATTGTCACATCCAACAATGTCCGATGGTTCATGATGAATGTAAAAAAAAAAGTCCAAAAAGACCACACTTATTCCAGAGAGGATATAGGGCTGGGTACCCTACTGATATACTGTGTCCACACCTCTAAAAAAACTAATAACCAACTACACACGTAGTAGAACTTAACCTTTAATATAAATTTCTAGAGTACATATAGATACCTACTGCACCCTATTACAACCCTACCAAAAAACCTATACTAAATCCCTACCTACTAATGAATAGGAGTCCTCGTCACTATAAGGAAACCCAAATGGGAAACCTATCCTATATATAATATATATATATAATAAATATATATATATATATATATATTATATAAAAAATATAATATAATATAATATATAAATCCCTAATGCACCCTATTTCCACAATAAAAACCCCAAAAGGATGCCATACAAAGATATGATATCACAATGATACAGCTAATTTACCCCAACTTAGACTACCACAGCATAATATAATAGTGGAAATAGATAATATAGATTATATATTCCTTAAAAAAGAATATAGAATATCCATATAAACAAAGCCTTAAATCCAGCCAACGCGTTTCCTATGCTGATAATGGGATTCATCAGGGCTATAGCAGAAGGCACTAGTAGGTGGTTTAGAGAATAAACACACAAATCTATAACACACTAATCAAAGTCAAATACTTAGGGTATACACATAACGCAGATAATAATCAGCATATAGGATAGAACTAATGGCAGTGTAATAAATCCAATCACAAAATTCACATACCTGGGTATATGGAGGATAGGGGCACCCTAATATGATATAAACGATATCGGTACCCAACTCACCATCCTTGCTTACACTTGTTGCGAGGGAAGCTAGATACATTACCCCAGGAGATAATTTCGAATCACAATGATATTCTCCATGTCGGCCTTCTTCTAGGGTAAAAAAATGGGACATTAATTACTCAACAAACACAGAAACGAGGCCATACTCACAGCTCAAAGGCTGGTTTGAAAATTGAGTCCAGTAGAGCGGTAACGAGGGCTGTGGAGTCAGAGTCGGTGCCTATTTTGCAGGAGTTGGAGTCGTCATAAAAGGGACCGACTCCGACTCCCAAAATATATAATAATTTGGTCCAGTTAGTTCGATGCAAAGAGCAAAAGGAATTGGGTGCGGCCAGTGCTACTGCTCCCATATCTTCAGCCTTCTCACTTGGGGAGTGTAATTGATGACATGGAGCAGGCAAAGCGCTGCCCCAGGGGAAAAGATCCCACTCCCAGGGCAAACAGATTTCAGCAACATTTTCACCTGCTTTCAAAGAAGTAGAAGAGTCCAACCATTCATCAAAACTGACTGTGGCTGAGGCAATTCCTTTATACCCTGACATTGTTAGAGATGTTGCCCCTGTGGTCACCGCTTTCCCCCAAGTTAGTGTAGAGAGGCCGTTCTCTAGCCTGGAAATAATGAGATCAGATGTGAGGTCATGTATGCAGGATCTTGATGGAGGGGATACTAAATTTTTCAGAACAAATTCAGAGACTCCACGAATGTTCCGCAGTGTTTTGCATATTTACAATTTTTTGTGTTCTAAAGTCCTATCCAATAAATATATTTTACACTGACAAGCAAAATGGTAACAATGTTTTTTAACTTGTGACTTTCAGGCTCCATATCTCACGTCCACTACAGCTTTGTACATGAGGCTACTGTAAATTTTATATACAGTCATCTTACCTATCTTATACATAATTTGACTTTCAAGTATTTACATCGCTTAGTTCTGCAGATTCTTTCCTGTAACTGCATTGTTACTGTTTTGCTCCTAAAAATCAAAATGTTAATTTCTATTATTTTGTTAATATTTGGAAACCACCTTTGGTTTTCAGCTCTGCCTGAATCCTTCGGCTCTGGAACAGATTCAAACACATCTTGACCAAAATCGATCCCAGGTCTCTTCTACACGTTCCAATGTTGGGCGCAGACTGACTTGGATACAAATACAGCCCTTTTTTCTTCAACTCTACCCACAAGTGTTCAAAAGATCAAAACATTGTTACCCTTTTGCTTGTCAGTGTCTGTTCTACCTAAATAGCTTGATTATTGTATCATAAGGTGATAAACAGCCGGATGTTAAAATTTTACTACAGTAAAGTTATCACTTAAACATGCCGTGTATGAGGGAGTCAGGAGTCGGAGGTTTGGGAAATTGAGGAGTCGGGGCTTTGGCTTGCCGACTCCAGAGCCCTGGAGGCAACACCAGCCCCTATGCTATTTGGGAAAGATAAACAGGTGCAGCTGATTGCTGAGCAGTAGCTCACCCCACCACCAGGGGAACAATTGGCGTATGTTCACAGGATGTACTACACCGTAGTACATCGTGTCTTTCGGGAGCTCGCGCTAATACGCACGTACTCCCGTGGTGTAGGGGGCTGGCAGCCCGCCGCCCTCATTGACATTAATGACTCGCAGCAAATATTCGCCGCAAGTAATTGACATGTCACTTATCTCCCCATGCGTACAATATGATTGTATTGTACGAGTGGGGAGAGGAGACGTAATCCATAGTTCTCTATGAGAACTATGGATTACCATAATTTCGGCGCGCATCTCACCTGTATTAGAGCGCGAGCAGGCGGCGAAATGTGCGCTGAAATCACCCCGTGTGAACATACCCTTAGACTACACATTAACTTGATACCTGTTCGCACAGTATGCAGAAAAGACACAGTATAATACATGGGGAGATTGCACAAATGCAAAAATACCAGACAACCACTCGCACACCTTCAGTATATGAAGGGGTGGTTGCTGGTATTATAATTGCAAATAGATAAGGCAATACAAAAGATACGTGTGGTGCACCATGCTGACTTCCAGCCTATTACGCCACTACTATTCGATTGGGCGGGCTGCCCAGCACTTGTTAGGTGTCCAACACAAAATACAGACACCTACTGCTCCCCAGTACTTTTGGGCAAAAATAAAATGATATTCCGGAAATATATCAAATATGAGGTATTAGTTAATACAGTGGCCACTATACGTAAGCTCACAAGCCCCGTCAAGGCTCCTCATCTCTTGCAGGTCACTACACTAACAATTTACCGAAAAAACACAGAAAAATGGGACATTAATTACTCACAAAAAAAAACACAGAAACAAGGCCATACTCACAGCTGGACTGAAACTGAACCCAGTAAAGAGGCAACACGGGCCCCTATGCCACTTAGGAAAGACAAACAGGTGCAGCTGATTGCTGAGCAGTATAGCTCACACACCCCTTCACCAAGGGAACAACTAAACTGCACATTAAATTGATACCTGTTCACACAGTATGCAGGTTCCTTCTTCTATGGTAGGAAGATGCCTTCCCC